>BQNB010020141.1:2339-33230 GCA_026074375.1 Tanacetum coccineum | reverse complement strand
ATTCTTCCTTTGCACTAACAGCATTTACAGATGCGGATCATGCTGGTTGTCAAGATACACGCCGTAGTACATCTGGCAGTATACAACTTTTGGGTGATAGACTTGTAAGCTGGTCGTCTAAAAGGCGATATCCAGTACGGAAGCTGAATATATTGCTTTGTCCGGTTGTTGTGCTCAAGTCCTTTGGATGAGATCACAACTTACTGACTATGGCTTTGGATTCAATAAAATTCCAATGTACTGTGATAACAAAAGCGCTATTGCCTTATGCTGCAACAACGTTCAACATTCCAGATCTAAGCATATAGACATCAGGTTTCACTTCATCAAGGAGCATGTTGAGAATGGTGTGATCGAACTTTACTTTGTCAATATGGAATATCAATTGGCGGACCTCTTCACTAAAGCTCTTGGCCGAGAAAGAATTGAATTTCTTATCAACAAGCTGGGAATGCGGAGTTTTACGCCGGATACTCTGAAACAATTGGCAGATGAAGTTGATGAATAGTGGTGGTACCTATTCAAATATCCTGTATAATAAGTAAATACTTAAAATCATAAAAACACAAAAAGATTTTTATTTTCATTTTTATTTTTATAAAATTTTATAAAAACAAAGAGAAAAATATAAAATCAGAAAAACCAAAAAGATTTTCTTTTATATAAACTTTTCAAAAACAAAATACAAAATTAAAAAATGAGAAAAATTCAAAAAGAAGTTTTACAATGGCATGTCTTCTGAAATCGATAACATTTACGGTCTTAGAAATGTCATTTAACAATGATACATGTCTGTAAATTGAAGTTCGAGCAGAAGTTTACAAATGTTTTCAAACATGCCAAAGCTTGCTTTTATTTCAGATAGCCAACCAGGTAATTTCATCTTTAAAGGCAAGTATTTCAAAAAGAAACTTAGCCTTCAACGGGAAATTTTTTCGGGACTCATGGTTTACTTTATGACCATGCAAAGGCTTGTGATTACTTAGAATCAAACCCCGTGCTTCCTTTATCCTAAGTGTACCTTTCAGTGCATTATGTGAATAACTAGAGAATCTTATTTATCTTTGTATTTGTTGTTTGTCACATTAACAAATCATTTCCATTCACATGAAAATAATTTTTCACGATACATTTGACTTCTCAAACAATGTCTACAGCTCTTTAAATAGAAAACGGGTCATTGTTTGAGGGGGAGAGAATGTCAAATTTCTTTGTCATGATCAAATGAGCTGTTAAAAAGGGAAAAAGAATTTAAACGATTATTTGTGCCTTATGTGTTACTTGTTTATGCCTTTAGGGTGTAGTTTGCTAAAATTATGTCTATAGGTATGAGAGATAAAACATTTAGGACTATGTGTGCTAGTTGTTTAACTTGAATATACCTTATAAAACTTAATTTGCAAAATTAATAAGTTGTAAACATGGGGGGCCAAATGTGTCTAAGATAAAATTCGTTTTTTAACACCATCACACCCACCCGTCCACATCACTGTTCACACAAATCCTCTCACTCACTCAAACACACACTTGAACACTTTTCAATCGAATCACTTACAACAAGCTTGTTTAATCCGATTCATCTCTAAGGTATATCTTCAATCGTGTTCATCATCACCTAATCAACTCGAAAACTCAAATGAATTATTAGTTTTCGCCGCTTTTGATCAAAAAGTGCCCTAATTATGAAATTAGGGTTCTTAAAATCTAAAAGTGGCTAAATCTTCAAATTGATTGGGGGCTTTTGGATTATTAGGTGTAATGTATGTATAGGATAGTTAAATTTTATGATTCGCTGTGATCTAGTCATGTTCTTGATTGTTTTGTTCTCGAATGAATAGATAAATGCATAAATGTCTTATGTTTTATGAATGTGTTATATCGTGGTCTAATATATGCTAGAATAAGAGTTAGCCGTTAGAGTCGATATTGCACAAAGTTAAGAATCCAATCAATCAAAACTTGTATAAGTCGGACGAAAATAACCTGCATGGATCGAACGGATAATGTGTTGTGAATCGAACGAGTGTCTAAGTGTAAGGGTCGAACGAGTGATTTATGGACCGAACGAGTAATCTAACATGGGTCGAACGAGTGTATGTTAGTAAGGATCGAACGAGTGTCTAAATGTGAGGATCGAACGAGTGGATCCTAGTGAGGATCGAACGAGTGAATACTTGTATGGATCGAACGAGGGACTGTATGGATCGAACAAATGAATACTTGTATGGATCGAACGAGTGACTGTTAATGTGGATCGAACGAGTGATTGCAAACAAGGACCGAACGAGTGACTATTAATATGGATCGAACGAGTGCCTAATTGCATAGATCGAACGAGCGTCCATGTGACTGGACCGAACGAGTGACTGGTATTATGGATCGAACGAGTGTGCGCTTATAAGGACCGAACGAGTGTTTATAATAAGGACCGAACGAGCGCACTTAACCAATTTTTTTGACATCACACACTTAAGATCAAATTTTTTCTTACTAAGATTAAATTCAACAAATCTCTTAGTTTAAAATAGACAGTAAAAGCTTGACAAAACCAAGGTTAACTACATTCGACTTAATTGTTAGGATAGGTGCCTTTGTCTTACAGTATTCGTCTATCTAAGTAAGATTGATCCTTCAAAAGTGCTAAACGTCATAAAGGTTCTCATGAATGAATGATTGTGTTTTCGTTTAAACTGGCACTCACTCTTTCTTAATAAAGGACTCATGGTCTCTCAATAGCGGATCAGATTGCTTTGGATGATGCATTGGTGGCTCCTGCTGACCGACTTAAGATTGGTAAATGTAATCTTCGCTTAAGTTCGGATATCACATCGATGTGTTAAAGCTCACTCCTTTCTACAAGGCATTATTAGTGTAGACTTTTTGGTGCATAATAAGATGTGCTCGAGTACAAATTTTTCAAGAATTTCTTAGTAAATTCAAAATTTTCAAATAATTGTACTCAGCAATCATCTTATAAACCCTGCAAAGTTGGAGGGGGAGAAATACTTGTTTCCAATATGCTTCATATCTCAGTTTTGTCCGCCGAATGGTTAATCAATTGATATCCAAATTCAAGGATTAACATTTTGGAATAAGGGGAGACAATGTGATTAACCTAGACGTAATGTTATTGACGAAGTGATCAAATAAAATGGATCAATGCACTCAAACCTAGATGTATACGATTACGATGCACATGTTAAGGGGGGAGTTTAGTGATAATGAAAAAAAAAAACTCTCAAGTGTTAAATCTTTTGATATTATATCAAACACTTTGACTTGAAATTTTCAAAATGTTTTTGGAAGGTTCGTGATGAAATACCCAAAAGATCCAGACCATGTTCTGTAATTTATGAAGTTATAAGGCGGTTTGGCTTAGGTATTCGATCCATGATCCAGCCAGATACCGGAGGGTATCTACCAGGGATATCCACTAGTTAGTGTAGAAGTCCTTAGGTATGATTAAAAAGGAGAAAAAAGTGAGAATTGGGAATAATGCCGACTGAGATGGAGCTAACACTGGAACAAACCCAACAAGGTGTTTAGTTATGATAGTCTCGGTATTGAATCGAAGGGGTTGAAGAAAATGAAAAAGAAAGGTAGGATAAAGGTAAAATAAAGAAGCCCTCCTACACTTAGCAGAAAACCGGGTCAATACATATGCTGTCGAAAACTCAGGTGTTGTTGACACAGTGACGATAGTCATGGACCCAGTGACGCTAAGCACAACCCCTCCCAGCTACTCAAAGCGAAAGACTTTGTTTAAAACACTACGGAGATACACTCATTTCTATCGGACTCTCTCACTCGAGTTAGTTGATATGAAAGGTGGCACTCGCTCCAGCCTCTGATCACTAAAAATCAATGTGCGCTATTGGTATAGAGCCAAAAAGAGATCATCCATAAATCTCATTAGGACTCTTGTCAAAATATTTCGGCAAGTACACAATGGAATTTACAAGATACATTTTAAGAGTACTTGGCATTCTCTCGTGGATTTTGCCAGACATCAGAGTGAATTCATTTACCATATGAAGATGAAATCTGCTTGAGTCAACATCAAACAAGTCATGGTAGTGTAACTTGTGCGATTTCTTTATTGAATCAAACTTTGTGAACTGGAAGATACAATGTGCGATTCTATAAGAATCAAAACTTGTTTCCAGGATGTTAACGGTTGTTAGTGAATTTTGAAATGATAAACACTACCTCGGTGTGTCACAAAAACAATTTTGTAAGTGATACATCGCTTGGATTTTCAAATAATTTTCTTATCAATCGGTGAGATAGTAACTCATGGTTCCTCTTTTCGTGCTGTCTGCTTTGAGACGTTCGATTAATGAGAACATGCTTGAGTACGTTGGAATTAATACTTATGTGTTAGGAAAGATTCAATACTTCGCTGGAAATCCTGTCAAGAAGATTCTTCTTAAATTGAATCTATCTGATCACAGGTCGATCCTCACGGATCCGATGGTTTCTCCAACCAAACCTGGACGAATGACAAAGCTATATTCGTCCCCCTGTTTTATTGCTAACTGTTTTATGCAGGTTATCTAAAATGGTGGTGGAGGTCCCTGATTCCGCTGGTCACAAGATCATAACCCACATGCTCATACCCGATCGACAAAAAATAAAGTCATCATGAAGTCTAAGTACAGGTTTCAGAATTCCACTTACTATGATACCCACATCTTTCTAGAAAGGGTGTCAAAGTGTAAATTAAAGAATTTCAGACAGATGCAACATTAAAGCTTTTCAAGAAATGGTATGAGCATGTCGGTCCAGAAGTACATGTCACAAGTTGGCAAACGTTACAATATGGCGAGAGATTGTGGCTTTGGTTGATGATTCAAGATCATCAATCAATGAAGATATAGATATACTACTTTAACGCACATATATTCAATTAATATTGAAACGAAACCTGAAATATACGTAGACTAGAGTGACAAGTTAGTCTGTCTGAAGAAGCAGCTTGTGGTTCGTTCTAATCTCTCAGCAACAGAATTAGCAACAGCTTTTCTCACATTTTAGATTAGATACTTCTCAAGTGAGAAGAATGAATAAGTCCAAAAATCCTTTGTGTGCATTTCCTGCAAGACTGTTAGTAGTACTGATTCTCCCCCTCAAACATTGATTTATTTTCTATTTAAAGAGTTGTAGTCATTGTTTGAGTTGTAGTAACATTTTTTTCTCTGTAGGAGGAACACTAGGTATTGTTGGAGTAGTTACAAGCCCAGAACCAATTCGTCCTGATTGTAAATTGTTAATCTCGGGTCCTGCACCGTTGTGTCCAGGAGCCATTGAGTTAGGTCCGAGTCTTGTACTGGGTTGTACAGAAGTCATTGTTTGTTCATCAGATCAGAATTCCTTGAAGCCCTAGTTTCTGAGATATCAATCTTTTCATCAACCAAACTCTGAGTCCTTCCTTTTTAGGATTGAAAGATGTACCTGCACTTAAGTTAGTAGTACCTGCACTGACATTAAGAGTTTGTTTGTATTCATATTGGTTAGTGATATCTTCATCTGAACCATTTATAGATTCACTGTCAACCTTGGTTGTGCTAGATGTGAATATCTTTCCAATAGGAACCCACCTAAGACCAATTGTCTTGAAAATTTTACCCGTCGGTTTCCACCTAAGACAAGATCTAGAAGTCATTGTTTTTTCATGCACAACGGAAGTCTTTTTGATTGAAAACCTATGTCCTTTTGAGATCTGTCTTTTTGGTTTCTTTGCAACACTTATTTGCTCTACGAGTTTGTTTCTGTTCGTTGTCTTATTAGATGGAACCTTAGCACGCGAGTTGACTTCATTTAGGAATTTTGTTACATAATGATCATGATTTGCATTAAAGACACATTTCTAACATGTAGAGCAAACAAAATGTTTGGAGTCATAAAAATTTCTAGAATTCCTAGAGTGTTCTGTTATGGGCACAGTCTTTGTCGTTACGTAACTAGTCTTAGATGCAGGCCAATTCCTAGACTTTTGGTTATTGATCCTAGGTTTTGGTTTGCTACCATTAGTTATGCTTTGTGATCTAGCAGAAGGTATCACACTAGTTTTGGAATTCCTGCCTATTTCATGTGTCTGTTTCTTAGTTTTCTTTAGGTAGTGATTATGAACCATGTCATTGGAGCTATACCTAGATGAGCCAGGTGCAATCATGTGATGAGGTTTTATAGAGACAACTTCTCCTTGCTTAGGCAAAGGAGTATTGGCTTCCCTATTGTTTCTTTTCTGAGGAGGGATATACTTGGGCGTCATAGCATACAAGCCAGGAGCAAGTACTTTAGGTCTCTCAGGGACAGCTGCTCTACTACTCACATTACTATTATTTTCTGCCTTAGACTGATACAAATCTTGATAACGTTTTTTAATGGACACATTTTCATCCCTAAGGCTATCATTCTTAATCCTAACAGCAGTGAGTTTTGCTTTTAACTGAGTATTTTTAGTTTCTAGGGCTTGAAATTCTAGAGTACTCAGATTGGAGTTGGCACTAACTTCTTTCATGTTACCGATTTGAGCCTTTAACTTCCTGATTAACTCATCTTTCCCTTGAATCTGATCTTTCAACTTGTTGATTTCAAAAAATACATTAAGTTCAGGTGAGCTTGAATTATTACAAACCAGGGGATTTTCAAAACATTCTTTGTACTTTTGAAATTTAAGCTCGAGTTCCTGATATTTCATTTCAATGAAAGAAAATCGTTTTTCTTTTTCAACAAATAGTTGTTTCATCTTTAAAATCTCAGCTTCAAGTTCCAGATTTCTGGAGTGTTCCTTAACGCAATTAGACCTAGATTCATCGTTTATGGGCTCAGCAATAACGGAAGTAAGCACAACAGAACAAATATCTTTAGACACAGATTCAGCTAGCAAACACTCATTTTGAATCAGGAGATTTTTATTCTCTATTTCCAAACTCTTCTTATCAATTACACATTGATCATACTCTTTGTCCAGCTCATCAAAGATTTTCATGTATTCAGATACTTCTTTGAAAAGATTATCTTCTATACCTTTAACATGCGTTTTGAGTTTTTCATAAAAAGGAATTATTTCTTCTACAAAGCACTTTTGGTATGTTCAAAACGCCACTCCCCATTTGTAATATATGAGGGTGTCGTTCTGTCTTTGACAAGCTTATCAAACTCTGGAAAACATGCTTTTAACATTTTTAACTGAGTGTAAACTTGACTCTTGGATGGACGAGTACGAACAAAGTTAGTTACAAGTTTAGAGTGGTTACAATTATAACTAGCAACTTCATTAGCTGGTAACCAATAAACCTGTTCTCTAGACAACTGCTTTTGAGGCACAAAGGTATCATACAGACTATTTAACTTAGCATAATTTATAGGCTTAGATGACACTTTGCACAACGGGTCTTTCATCCTTTATAACATCTTAGTTCTACTAACTTCAGCTTGAACTAAGGTCTCTTCACTATCATATAACCTAAGGGGGATATGTACATGATCTATAATTACGTCACCAAGATACAGGGCTGGGAGACACAGCTAAGATGATTTGAGATACAGTAGATTACGATGACCAAGAGCAGATTTATGTAAGTCCTTTGTGGAAAAAAGTTGGTCGTTTAGATAACATAGGAACAGTTTGTACAGGTTGACCATACGATTGCAAAAGTTCCGTGACAACCTTGTTAGTATTTCTTAACCAAACTAACTCCTTTAGATAACTTTCCTCAAGAGCATTTTTATCTGCTTTCAACTTTTCACTTTCTATTTTCAAAGACTTGTTTGACTCGACATGTTGTAAAAGTTGTTGTTTTAAAGACATAAGTTGTTCTTCAAGGTCAGCATTATGTTTGTTACGTTCAAAAACTAGTTGTTCTAAATCCTTTTTAACCTTACTTTGTTCTAGATTTTGAACCTGTGTTTTGTATCTCTCAAGCTCATCTTTTAAGAAATCATTAGCAAAGCTTTATTCCTCATTAGTTTTAATGTGGCCCTCTAGTTGTGACCTCAAATAATCTAGAATAGTAATCACATATATTTCACCAGGTACGACAGATAATACATCAGTTGAAACACTTTCAACTTCGTTGTTTAATTGGTATTGATGATATGGAATGGTGTTATCATGATCATCGATAACCGAATCAACATTGGAGTCTAGTTGTTCTCCCCCGTGTATCTCTTGTGATACCTGAATATTCATATTATCAAAGAAGTGATTACCATAAGTTTGTACCTCTGAATGAAAGTCAGTATCATTACTGGTGCCCTGTCTAGTAGATGGACCAGTCTGCATCAGATTGGCCATGAATGATGCCGCTGCGTGAGGTGCTTCATCGACATCAGAATCGTATGCATCCTCATGGCTTACTTCAAATTCCGTAGTAGTAGTGATGGCCAATGGTTCATCATAAGGTGCTGTACACTCCACATCTGACAGAAAAGCTTCAGCCTCTGCATCCAAAACAACGCCTTTCTTTTTAGCTTCCATAAGTAATGCCTTGTCTTTGAACCACTGTGAGTCCTTTGCTCATTTCTTCTCCTTGCATTCCCTTGCCACATGTCCTTGACCACGACAGTTGTAACATGTTACCACCTTTCCTTGAGATCCAGTGGCAGCATGTTTTCCTTTATTACCCGGAGCTCTTCGTTGAACACTCTCTGTTGTAATCTGACCAGCTTGAATCGTAGCTTGGGTCATTGGATTAGTAGAAGTTCTTAGCTGGTTGTTGGTAGGAGGAAACTGTTTCTGAAACCCACTAAGTAAGTTCACAATCTGGTTCATCATTGCCAGCATGGCATCATTGGTTTACTGAGGAGCTTGTTGTGGAGCAGGTGCATACTAAGGTGGTGGAGGAACATATTGTGAAGGTGAAGAGGTTGATTGTGTTGCCTTAGCCATGTAAGCAAGTGGATCAGCATTCCCTAAAGTTTGGTTCATCTTGCTAAGAGTCTTTAAGGCATGTTGTTCATAGCTTTTCAAGTGAGTGTATAGATCAACATAGCTCGCAGTTGATATCTCCTTGTTGTTCTTCACAATAGTAACATACTTGCCCCAATATGAAGGTAAGTTATTGACAAACTTGGTATTCCTCTGATGAACTGGGATTTCCATCTTAGTAATCTTCATGTCATTAATCAGCTTGTGGAATCGAACAAAGTAGTCATGAATTGATTCATTTCCATTAGCCCAAAACCTTTTATATTGATCAAACAAAGTCTCTTTCTTTTGTTGTTCTATGAGACCAGAACCTTGCATGAGTAGCTCCACATTCTCACAAATCTCTTTTGCCGACTCGGTTTGATTGAGTATGTTGAAGATATGTCTTGGGAGCCCTTGACTAAGAATGTTTGTAGCTTGAATGTCAGCACGCTCTTTGTTGTTCTCAGCCTCTGTGAACTCGTCATCAGTCTTTTCTCTTGTCATTTGAGTTTGTTGTTTACCTTCTCCTGTGGTGACTGTGATCATTGGGTGTGGACTAGGTCCATTTTTAATGGATTTCCAGATAACCTTTCCAAGAGGTTTACCACGAATGTACCTCTCTATACGTATCTTCCAAGACTCAAAGTCACTTTCCTCCAACATAGGAGGACGGTTATCCGTACCAGCTGCACTTGACTCTTTATCATTTGTTGCCATCTTGACTGAAGTGAAATGAATGAACGGATCTTGAGTGGTTATTTGTGTTTGATTGAAATCAATTAATGTTCACGGGATTTTACAAATCCTTGATTAAAACCGAGAAAAGAATTGTATCTTTCGCGGGATTTTACAAAATCAAGAAGAAACCGTAAAACAATAATGAATTGATCTTGTGTAGGAGGAAAGAAAAGAACAAGAATATAATTTCTAAAATTTAGAAGATTATATACCTTGAATTTAGGAACCAAATATTTACTTCCCAAAATTAATCGCTATAGGGATAAAATTAAATCCTTTGATTTAAGGAACCAAATATCCACTTCCCAAAAATATAGATGTCTTCCCTTTTTACGCTTTTTTTTAAAACAAACCGCAAAGTTTTTTTTTTAATCAAATCAGCCGAAAATTTGTGTAAAAAAAACCGATTTTTTTTGCGATGAATAGTACCCGATGAACAGTATCGTGAATAGTAAAAAAATTTAAAACACACAAGATCAAAACACCTACCACTTAGGCTCTTGATACCAATTGATGGTTCCAATAATTATTCATCTCACAAGAAAGATTGAGGTTTAAAGATCAAGAGAAAAACTGGAAAGAAAATTAATGAAGGATGATTAAACTTACAAGAGATATGATTTTTGTGTTTACAGAGATCATCACATACCCTAAACCTTGACATGTGAAGGGTATTTATAACCCTCAAAGGGGCCTTTGGATGGGCTTTTCGGGCTTTTTCTTTGTCGGCCCGATTACATTAAATATCATTAATTAACGAGCTAGTAAATACTAAACAACTACGAGTGACCGAGACTTTTTTGTTTCTAACAATACAAGAGTAATACTTTAGCCAAGGTAAACTAACCGAGTTAACGAATGATACCAAAAACTGAACGATTACAAAAGTATATGGAATTACACGATGTCTTCTATGGAATTGAATACGTTGCTCGACCTCTTCTGCTTTTTTTCTCCTCTGAAAATCGACTTTTGTGGTTTAGGTAACGAGAATATGATTTAGCACACTTAAAACTCGTTTTTGAGTTTTCTATTTATAAGGCCTGGAAGTCGGTTGGATACGGCGTATCCATGTATTGGATACGGCGTATTGGGGATTTCTTGGAGTAGGGACCACGTTTGATATCTTCCAGAATATTATATTGATTCCATATCTTGAATACGGCGTATTGAGTCCTCTGGATACGGCGTATTGAGCTTCATTCCTTTTGTGGTCTTTGGTGAGTGCAGGCACGGATACGCCATATCTTCCTTGATGGATACGGCGTATTGGTCTTCAGAACAGTAATCTTCAAAATATCGCCTTTTGCTATGTTTCACCAATTACTCCATAATTACTGCAATTCTCAAATATAAACGATTAAGTAACAATTCTTTGTAATAACTATACAAAATGGGTTAATAACATGGGATAAATGATGCTATAAAATAGACGTTATTTGATGTCATCAATGTGTTATTTGGTGTAATGTGTGTGTTTTGAAATGAAATAGGACAAGATAAGAGATGCATACATGAGACCAAGCCCCTAAAAGGGTGCCTTGTGGTCTCCTTGTGGTGGCCGGCCTTTTGGCATCCTAGGAAGGTTTTTAGTTGTTTTGTCTCTTGTCGGGTTATCTATCGTTCTTTGTTCATGATTTAAAGCGTGACCCGAAAGTTCTTGTATTTTTTTACGAATGAAAAATATGTTTAGCAGTCTTAGAATATTAAGAAATCAACTTTATAGTCATAAACTATTTTAGATTAATTATGGACAATAAATGGACATGCCAGAACGCGTTGCCTGACGTTTTAAGCCGTTTGCAAAAAAACCTCCCAGAAATTGATCAATTATAGATATAAGCATTTACAAGAAATAATAGAACTATTTAATGATTAAAATAAGAATTGACTACCGTTACCATGGTCACTGATCCTGATGGAAACAATAAAAGTCAATAAAACTGAGAATTTGACAGAACATTAACGGTCTAGAAATTTGCAATGGTTACAGCAATCAAGTGAAGAGAACTGGACTGCTATAAAAAATATTCTTAAGTTTTTAAGAAATACTAAAGATATGTTCTTGGTTTATGGTGGAAATCTTGAAGAGGAGGTTATAGTTACTTGGTATTGTGACGCTGAATTCGAGAGTGATAGAGATGACATAAAATCTCAGACATGATACGTCTTCATTTTGAATGGAGGCGCAGTAGACTGGAAAAGCTCCAAGCAAAGTACTACTGCAATGTCTGCTACATAAGCTGAATACATAAATGCTTTAGAAGTAGCAATGGAAGCTGTTTGGATTAGGAAGTTTATTTCCGGGTTTGGCATTGTACCCACAAATATCAAACCTATAAAGATATATTGCGACAATTATGTTGCAATCCTTATAGCCAACGAACCAGGAGTTCAGAGAGGTGCCAGACACAATCCTAGAAGATATCATTACGTTCGCGAGTGCATTAAATTGGGTAAAATTAATCTTGTCAAAGTTTACACAGATAACAATCTAGTTGCTCCATTTACAAAGGCTTTACCAAAAGGAAAACTTACCAAATTTGAGTGATTGGTAATAATCTTGGAATATTAAAGGATATGTCCGACAAACTCACATGATATTCACATGTTTGTATATCGAACTACCCCAACTAACAAGATCACCACTTTATGGATTAGTGTTATTAAGTGAACCTTGTAAGTGATTTCTTTACTAATCCTTAGACTTGAGATGCACGCAGGTCTTGCATGTGTGGATAACATTTCTTGTTATAGTTTAACGCTATCCTGAATAAGGTAGTTATAAGGACTATTTTCAGAAGTGTTGTGAAGCATATGACTGACACGTGTATTCAATATAGAATTTGTTCCTTCAACTAGCTATTGAAGAATGATACCACTTGGCCCCTAGTTGGATTAATCGTATGTATGTGTGGCTGCACCCAAAGTTAATCTAGAAATGTCTCGATGAATTTTAGTAATCTTGATTAATTAATTGAAACGAGAAATAACGTTAAAGAATTAAAATGATTAGATTCCAATATCCTTTTTTTAACATTTATAATCGGAAACAAAAGGGATTGTAAATGCTTAAATCATATAACTGAGACTTTATGAACTACGCTCAGGTATTTCTTGGGAAGCATTGTCGTGTTTTTTTTGGCCTTTTTTAGGAAAGCTTACTAATGTGTTATATTATTGAGACATGTCCCAAGTGAGGAGCTGTTGGGTATTGTCTATCACAAATAATATATGTCGAAAAATATGGAGCCTATGGGTCAACTACATTAAATTTAAGAATGCAATTTTCAACAATGTAATATATATATATTTATATATATATATATATTTATTATTATATTATATATATATATATATATTATAGTATATTTATATATTATATAAATATTTTTTATGATCAGCATTTCACGATTAAGTACTTAACGGACTGTTAATTTAATTGTTACTTAACGAACAGTGGCTAACGTTCGTTAACAATTTAAGTGTAGGACTTAGTTGTAAACCAACCAAGGGGAAGAGTCCTTGAAACCACCCTTTGGCGGCCACATACATGGAGAACAGGATCGGGGAAGATGTGATTTTCTTATTAGATAAGGATTATGGCTTGTTACTTGCTCCCCAAGTTTAGTTGCGTATATAATGAATCCATAATTCATTATTTTGCATATATTGGAAATGCTAACAAGCCAAACTTCTCTTCTCTCTTCCCTTTTATGAAATCGGTCGATCCCCCCCGCCCCCTTAAGGCAAGGATATCGATTTTGGTTAAGCATCAAAATGTTTGGTTTGTTATCGTGATCAAGAACTAGCATTCTAATTGAATTGCTAATAAAAGTGTGTGTGAAACCATAGAGGATTCTTCCTGTAAGAATCTTTATTGTTTCATATATTGTGGTTCAATTTTATTCGCCCTAATCCAAAGTTGTTTTGTTTGATCTTTGATAATCACAAGAAAAGGTAAACAAGGTAATTAGTTAGGTTAATTAATATATGCTATACGTGGTTTTTATCCACTGCGTTTTACTTGTATATTACATGTTTAATATGATAAATTCCAACATGTTTGGCCCAACGAACTAGAGTTGGGGTTAGAGTTAGAGATGAAGATGGAGTTGGAGCTTATATTATAAGCCAAAAGCTGAATCTTATATTTTTATAAAGTTGTTTGCCCGATTAATTGGAGCTGAAGCTTATTAATATAAAATCATATAGAAATACATCAAATCAAATTCAGATATATTTTCAGCTTTTGCGTGATAATCCATTATATGTTGAAGGGTATTTAAGTAATTTGATTAGCTATTAGCCCACATAACCTCTTTTCAATAGGCTTGGGCTTATGACTTATAAAAGCTTTCATAAGCATGTGTGACAAAAAAAACTTATTTAAAAAAATAGCTTATTTTAAAAGTTTCAAAAAAAACTTATTTAAAAAAATAGCTTATTTTAAAAGTTTAAAACCCCATGAGCTCTTTTATGCCCTCTCTCAACATTAAATGGATACTTTTAAACAACATCTTTGGCGAAGACCTATTTAACTCATTCCATGCTTCATCTAACCTCTTTAAAAATTATTTCGATTCTTCACTTTCGATACCATCCAACTTAATAACAGAATGTCTTAAAACAAAATAAGCAATCATCATATCCTCTAAATTAATAGTAACTTCACCCATTCATCATTTTTAACAATTACATAAGATGAGTTGAACACAACATTATAAGTTTGTGTTTTTTGGCACATGAATTTATGAAGTAAACACGTGATATTAAACCAATCTTTCCAACCTTTTTGAAAGCTTCTTTTATTCCCATAAAATTATACTTTTGAACAACGCTTTTTAGTGTACGTATCACATCTATATTCAAAAAAGTTCGTTACTATTTTATGACCAAAACTTTAAAATAAAAAATAATAAAACTAAAATTTCATTTTAGCTGGTTTAATCGGTAGCAAGTAAAGTAATGTAGATTTAAACAAAACATCAAAGTCTCTTGTATTAACTTGAACACTTTTTAGAGCACTGGGTGCAATAACGCACCCATCCTTGTTAAGCCTACTTGGCAACGCGTTGGTGCTTGTTACTGCACCGTGTGGTTCGTTAAGGGGGTTGTGTTGGGTCACTCGTTGATACACCAATGAGTCGTTGGTTCATTTTTATTTATTATTATTTTTATTACCGTTTGAAACATAACGGCTAATTTTTCAAATTTTTTTTTTCAATCCCACTTTATCTATATAACATCTTTATCTCACATTTTTAACACACACAAATTTTATATCTCATTCATATAGCAACAATGTCTCAACCTTCGAACCCAAATTATTTATGGTTCAATCCTATCTTCGGGGTGCCTCAAAACCCAAACTCGTCATCTTCTTCAAATCCAGCAACACTGTCATCTCAATATTCAATCTCGTCCTCACAATATCTCCCGTTTGGTACCCAATATAACGTGTCTAATATGACACAAGAACAATGGAATCAACAACAATACAAATAACAACTACTTCAGCATCGATTTTAACAACTCCAACAAAACCCAACACAATATCTACAAAATGTACAACAACCAATTCCACCAGCGTCACAACACAAACCCAAATCGCGCCACCACCTCAAGCCGAGCAAAAAAAACCCCGCAAAATTAACATCCTCATCCACGTCAACAAGCAACATTGACAAAAAAATTCAATGCTTAACGAGTGAAGAGGATGAACTATTAGCTATGTGTTTCATTGCGGTTTCTGAGGATCCAAATGTCGAAAGAGACCAAAAGTTTCAGTGTGTTGGGGCAAGGTACTTACGGAGTACAACGCGTCGGCTCCATTCAAACGTAACAAAGATATGATTACGTCGAAGTGGTCGCCGTTGAATGGAAATTATCAGAAGTTTAATGCTATATACAAATGTTGTTTGCGTTTATGTAAAAGTGGTTAAAATGAGGTTGATGTTATGAATCGGGGAGACATTTAAGGATGAGTTTAACGGGCGTCTGTTTGCTCAAGATGGCCCGTGAGAGATTTTGCGCAATCACCCAAAGTGGGATGCGCCCGAACCGGTTCCTACGGTTCGCGTCGAGGGAGGAAACGTCGAGCTATTCGGCGAAGACCCGAGACCACGTCCCCTGGGAGCACGTGCGGCAAAAAAAACCCAAAACCGAGAGCATGTCGGGTACCTCGGGGAGTAACACGTCCGTATTTGCGAATTCCATGCCGACCAAGTTTAGACTTAAAGGGGAATCGACTCAAGAGAAAGACCATGCCATGATAAAGTTTGAAGAATTGTGGTTTCTCGCAAAAAAAACGATGGGTTGTCGGGAGAAGATATTAAAATCATCGAGATGCAAAAAGAACAAATCCAGGCAAAATATAGACGTCACTAGTCAGCAACGTAGTTTTAATTATCATAGTTTTTTTTTCGTTTTTTATATTTCGTATTTTATTTTTGTTATTGTAATTATTATTTTTATTTCTATTAATGAAATATTAATTGTTTGAAAAAATGAAAAAAAAGAGTAAGTCTCAAAAGTTTAAGTTATATGCAAATTACTGTTGAGTATGTTTTTGAATAAGTTAGTTGATTATAGGGCTAACCATTTTAAAAAAATATTATACTTGTCCAAATATCTTTTCTAAACATAAAACATTTTTTTATTTTCTGTACAAGAATGTAGCTTTTTTTGTCTTTTTCTAGGTATCGATGATCATTTTACCCTTGATTTTACATAAATGGTCCCTGTCGTATTTTGAGAATTTGCATGCATCGTCCCTTTATTAAATTACATAAATGGTCCATGTCTAGTTGACTTCCACTGATTATTTTTTTATCCCAATATTTATAGAAACATTAATACCCATTTTTTTGACCCATTCGACAGAAACACAAACCCTAATCTACTCAACCACCAAATCATTCCTGAATATTTGAATTAAATCAGATAAAAAAGGATGAACAACGACATAGGTTAGTTATTTATTCTTATTTTGTGGTTACATTATTATTAATTATCAGCATAAATAATAATAATATAATTTTTTAAAAATAATATAATTTTTAAATAAATAAATAAATAAATAGATAATAATAATAATAAATAAATAAATAAATAATAATAATATAATATTAAATATATAATTAAATAAATAAATAAATATAATTTTAAAAAAATAAAAAATAATATAATTTTTAAATAAATAAATATATATAATTTTTTAAAAATAAATAATAATATAATTTTTAAATAAATAAATAAATAAAATTTTAAAAAATTAATAATATATAAATAAAAATTAATAATAATAATAATAATAAAATAATAACAAAATAATTAATAATAATAATAATTTATTTTTGATGATAAAAATATCGAATTCCATGGAATTATAAACTTTCCTTCCGTTTTATGATGGAATGTTGAATTCCACACATAAAGGAATTTGAGTTAATTTATTACATTCATTCCGCCAACCAAACACACTAAGAATGTAATTCAGATTTTGAATTTAAACATTCTGCCAACCAAACACATTATGGAATTGGAATCAGATTCCAATTCCATCAGAATCCTGAAGATTCCGGGAACCAAACGGGGCCTTAGACAAATGTAATGTAAAATCATAGGGGCTTTATTAAGTTACTAAGGATTGTGATGGTGATGGTGATTGTTATGTATAAACAAGATTGTAAATGTATACAAAATCATAGGGGTTTAAGATTTAGGGTTTAGGTTGTTAGTGTTTGATAGTGATGGTGATTGTTATGTATAAACAAGATTGTAAATGTGGTCCCTTTACTCAGTCATGGCGATTCTTATGTATTTTTAGTTGTGGTCCCCTAGTGTTTTTTTGAGTCTTGTTGGCTTATAAATATCCCACTTGATAGTGCCGTTGATGCTTGTTGGTTGTAAATTTTTGGTTTAAGTATTAGGGTATAAGTTTATTAGGTATTTGTAGTTGTGGTCCCATGTTTGATAGTGCCTTTGAGTCTTGTTGGTTTATAGATATCCCTCACTCTATAATGGAGATGTTTTGTAACTTTTGAGTCTCTCACTCTTCTTAAACAATCTTGTATTCCTTTCTTGCCATACAAAGTATACCACTGCTCCAATCACCCATCACCCTAGAATGCTCTAAATACTTCTATTTGCAATCATCTTTGTCAAGTAGATTTTTTTGTGAAAAGGTGAACATATATTACTTTCCCAATCCATTACATACAAACTGCTAGAACATATGTCTAACAACAAACACAAAGTTATCTAATGATTCTTTTCTTTGACAGACCCATCTGTACATTCCATGTTCACCTAATCACCCACCATAGCCTCATGATTACATTTTCCAACTAAATGGGGAACACACACCCTCTAAGAGAGTTCCTTACAGCTTATACTACCCTCCAAGTCCATATACCCTCCTCAGTGATAAACCTAACCAGATAGCACTTGAATAGGGACATCTTTCCACTATTCTTGTCACCTAGTAACAAATTTAGTCTTGTACCATGTTCTTGTCACCCAAACAGCTTCTTCACAAACATCATCATTCCATTCAATAGGCCAACTCCAGTTCTTATTCTGAATCAGGTTAGCAACTTTACATTCATTGTTCAACCTTTCATCATATCAGGATGATACTGATTTTCTATTTCCAAGTTTGTAGAATACATGTTTTGCAGTACTTGGTTTGCACATGCTTTCTTTATTTAAGATCACCCTTTCTTTGCCACTTATTCATTTTGAAGGCTTATTAGCTGACCAATCAATCAGACCAACATTATCTAAACACCCCCTATAATAAACTTAAAATTGCATTACTATATCAGGAAGCCTTCCTTATGGATTATCCAAACACATATCCATATACTTACCTTTACATATAATTATAATTGATGAAACTCATATTTTTTGCAGAGATAATTATTATTGAATCAAACACAAGTTCAAGTTCCATTAGTTTAAGTTCCGATGAGTATGAAGATGAGTATGACTCAAGTTCAAGTTCTGGTAGTTCATGTTCTCCTTATGAGTATGAAATAGTTTCAAGTAAAGGCCCAGATAAAAAGTTGTTCAAATGGTATGAGGATACCACTGATGAGGACATTCTAAAGTTCAAAATTTTAAATCGTAAAGCCAAAGGTAAAGCTTCTTCCTCAACAACTTGTTGTGATGATACCAGTGATCAAGAGTTTCCACATGATGATGATAGCAGTGATGAGGACTTTCCAAATGATGATGATAGCAGTGATGAGGACTTTCTAGAGGTAAAAGTTAAGAAGGCCAAAACTTGCTGATAACGCTCAAATTATACATATTTTTATATGCGTTATCTGTGCTTTTATATATCTATTTTAGTTAATAATAAGAACTTTTGATACTTAATACACTATACTTGCTATTATAGGTTCATGGTACGTGTCATGGAAGAAAACAAAAGAATACACAAAGATATGGAACTTAAACAAAGAAGTAAACTCAAACTCAAAGCTTCCCGACACCTGTTCACTATTTTGGCCATAACTCGGTCATACGAACTCAGATTTAGTTGATTCAAGAGGCCACAGAAAGAAAATTTAATTATCTACAACTTAGAAAAAAGTTCAAGAGCTGTAAATGCTCAAAGTACGCCGGTTTTATAATAAAGTGCGGCGCACTTTATGGGAGATGCAATTAATTCGTAAATTTGGCCCAAAATCCGTCCACATACATCCTCAACTTGGTCCCCAAATATTCTCTATCCTATAAATACCCCCTTTGGTGCTTGGGACGAAATATATCATACACACAATCCATAGAATTCACAAGAGGAAGATCCAAAGTCGTAAGGAGGAAACTTTGGCACCAAGGGATGAAGTACGCCGCACAATTTATATTATGCGCAACACTTTTCACCATCACGAAGTACGCCGTACTTTTCTATATGTGCGACGCACTTGTATCCAGCATTAAATATCCTTAACCGACAATCAGCTAAGTACGCCGCACTTTTGATATTGTGCGCCACACTTTTGGACTCGAACAACCTATAAATTGAGAGGATTTCTAGCCATTTGAGATATCTCTCACACATACACTTCCAAAACAACTCTCCATCAATCCACACCATCTAATCACGAATCTACAAGTGTGGTGACAGCACCTTAAGGGTTCGGGTCGATTGTAATAGATATCTTGGGTTATTGATAATAGTTTTCGGCTGGGAAAACTTGTAATCACCATCTTTGACCTTATAACTTTGGTATCGTTTATATTATCTTTTAATAATGAATGATTCTGAATTTTATGATTTTAATATGTGTGTTACTTGTTTTATCATGGAGTAGTTTTTTTATGTTTGTTTGGGCATATGTGATCTTTGATATGGAGCGTTTGGATATGTGTTTATTGAATTGGTAAAACATATTTTATATAAGAATATAGGCCGAAAGGGTTCTTTATATATGTGTTCTATCATTCCACTTATTATATTGGTTATAATAACTTATAAAGACTGAAAGGATTTGTTGTTATTAATCAATATAATCACTAGTTACATTTAAAGGCCGAAAGGATTTATAACTTGTGTTATATTTACTTCTAAACTTATAAACACTATCCTAAATACTCATTATCTTAGTGATCATTGCCTAAACAAACATACTTTAATTCTTTGCTTTCATCATCTCTTAATCGCTTTCTTTACAATATTCAATATATGCACATTTTGGTTAATTTGATAAGTGACAATCATTTTAGCCTTAGCACCTTCATTACAAACTATGAAAACTACAATTCTCTTGGGACGACCTGGACTTACCTAAGCTATACTATACACGAATGGGTATACTTGCCCGTGTTGTGTTTTTAGTAAAAATCGGTATTTCTAGTATTATAAATTTAAAGCTTGTAAAACACACATCACTTGCAAAGGTAAATCTTCAAAGTCAACAGGTTGTAAGACCAAATGTTTCAACTCTTCCAAGACTAAAGTTGTTAGTAAACCAAAGACTGTCAAGAGCCCATTCTTAGATAGCAGTGATGAGGACATGTCCAAGTCATCCAAATCTCAAACAAAAGATTTGAAAAGCCCATTTTTAGATAGCATTGATGAGGACATTCCCAACTCTTCCAAGTCTCAAGCAAAAACCTTCAAAGGTAAAGCTTCTTACTCAACAGCTTATAAGACAAGAGGTTCCACCTCTTCCAAGTCAAAAGGAGTTCCCCAAGCCATTACACCGAAAAAGCTCAGTTCCTCAACCAATTATTGTGAAAAGCCCAATTGCAATAAAGAATTGTGTCATTGGCCTGGCAAATGAGAAAACCTGGGATCTCATTTAGAAGAAGCAATTTTGAGTGAGGAAACCTACACCTGTTGCAGAGGGAAGTGATAACAGCTTTGGTGTTTGATCATTACGTCTGTTTATGTCATTTTTTGGGACATGTAAAAAAATTAATCTTTTGGTAACTTTGGTTAAACAGTTATTATGTGTATGTAGGTAGCTTTGGTATAACTTTGGTAACTTTTAGTAACCGTTAAATGGTTAAGTTATGTCATTTGTTGAATGTTTATGTAATATTTTGATACTTGCATAATGGTAATGTTTATGTAATATTTTGGTAACTTTAGTTATATTTGGTACTTTGTGTATTAATTGTTATGATCTCAAGCTTTAAAAATGTGAATTTGAGTACATTTTAATGTGAATATTGCTATTATGTTTTGATATTTAGATTGCAATTTGTTTCCAAGTTAATTGTAATCTTGGTTAAGTAAAAATGGGTGAGCCGAGTCATAGAAAAACAACTTCAGTGACGGTTGATGCAAATTTATCATTTATAGAGACCAATTATGTAATTTCTATAAAAGGATAAAATGGTCATCGATACCTAAATTTTTTTTAAAAAAAACACCTTTTTGTACACAAAAGACGTTTTTTTTATATTCAGAGGACAAGTTGTTTTTTAAAATAATTAGCTGTCTTACAAGCAAATTGCTGCACCAAATAGGGCTAGTCCCTGCTAGCTCCCTGGCACCAAACCCTAGTTATTAGCACAAGTTACAATCCTTCAATCACTCCACCCACCGCAATAGTCACCGGCGACGATGACCGGCACCGGTGGTGACCAGGCGGGTGTCTTCTCACCTCTTCATTTGGGGTGGACCCCACACCTTCTTCAACAACAAAGGTTTAATCCAAGTTTATATTTTTATTGTTAAATTAGTTTCAAACACAAAAGAGCAAACCATTCAATTCAAAATAGATCCCACACACATAACGCAACATAAACAACCGCATCAACTGCCATACTCCCTATCAATTTGCATTCACTAATCCTTCAAACATCGTTTCCTTGGTGTAAACCTTTTTCGCTTGTTCTTACTACGAGGCATGGAAGCAGAACCAACCCCCAATTGCAACTTTCTATGCCTTGTTTCAGCTCACATTTTTTGGCTTACTCTTGCACTTCACTTTCAATCACACCCCACCAACAAAGGTTTGATCAAAGTTTATATTTTTATTTGTTCAATTTTGTAAGATGGGTGTTTTTATATTTGCTTATTTTAGGCCTTATCATATTTATTTGAGATAAAATCATCAATATCCCATTTAATATGCATATCCAAACACTACCCATTTTGTGATGACTTATAGAAATTATCTAGACTTAGTGATGTTTTTAAACCACGGAAAGCCCAGCTTTGATGTACGCTGCCTAACCGTGGACTTTTCGCTGGCCATCCTAAGATTTTCACTCAACAAGGTTTGCACCCGGGTCTCTCCCGAGACCTTAAGTGATGTTACGAATTAACACATAAAAATAGTCAAGACATCAAATTTATGTAGTTTATCGTAAGGGTAGTTGTTATACGCGTACGTTACGAGATTGTTTTTGTTCTCGATATGTGTCTACCAAACATGTTGATTCGTATTTCCGGAATCTTTAATCATCGATTATTTTTTAGGTTGTATAACTTGTTGATCGATTAAAACTTGACCTTGTTATGATGTATGGTTTTAGTACCCCATCTCCCCGAGGCTATTCATTAGGAAGAACTTAGGGTCCGTGAATGACTGATTAAGAAACGTCTCTAGGAATAGTGACTCGTGTAGAGCTTCTTAATCCAGGGTCAATTATGCAATATCTTTTATTAGGTGAAAGTTGTTTCTTTTTTGTTTAGATGGTTAGCACATATATTGATGGTCAATGAGCTGTTGCGCAGTTAGATTCGAGATATTTGGTTTGTACTTTTGTGACAAACGTATGTGCACTTATATGATCTTTAATAGGTAAACTCATGTGTTTTGTGTCCTCCGTGTTGGTCATGGGACAGTTGGCGCGGGTGCCCAATGATGACTTTGAAAAGACACCCGATGAGTTCGTGTATTAGAATTTGGTCTCATTTTCATGTTTTTTCATAAAAAAGGTGTTTACACGTAAGAATTGAGATGTACATAGGTATGGAATTCATGGTAAACATGCTATGCAAATAAATGCAAATTTTAGGCATCAAACTTTTTAAAGCTAATGAAGAATAGATATGTACTAAGTTATTAACTAGTTAGTGGCACATATAACGGCAATCATTTAAGGATGTATCTCTCATACAATGTGATTGGCATATTAACCGTATTTAAGGTATTCATTACACTTGATATCTACCTCGCTTTCCCGATTAGTGTAAGTATAAACAAATTTTCCTCATGAGTACAAATGATAAGGAAATAGTCTAATCATATAAGAGAAGTTCCTTAGCCTTTTATGTTGTCGGGTTTGACTAGCCCATTTATATCCTAGAACGATGAGTGGCGTGAGTGTAGCTCATGAGGGACATTTTGGTCTTTTTACCAAAAGAAGAGGGATTTGAAATTTGAAAATTAGTATTTTTTTTAGTAAGCATTAATGGCTAAATTGTGAAATTTATGATATATATATTAACATAGACTAGAGAGAGTAAAGGCGATAAAACCAGAGGCGGAGTAACCTAGGTTAATCTGAAATCGTGATTGCTGTTTTCTTTCCGGCGATAAGAAAGGTTGGTTTCCTTCTAATAGAAAATCGATCAAATTTTATTTGTCTTTGTATTAGCAAGATCTGTGCCGATATTTTCTTTGTGTTTCTTGTTTGTACCCTGTTTACATCACCGTCACTTATTTTTATTACCTTGATTCTCTTATGTGCTATGGATCTTCATGTTTTGACTCTTTTGACAATCAATAGCGCGAAAAATACTATTTGGATAGGCTATTGGATATGCATTTTAATGCTCTATCTAATACATGACTTGTTTAGCAGTTTTTGTGTTCAGCATGCGTTTAAATGTTTTTGATTGCTTATTTATTGCTGTTCTGGAGAGAATTTTGACTGAACTTTGTGAATCTTTTCCGAACACAAAGCCTTTATTATTTTGATATTCCTATTTAAAGATGAAAAGGGGGAATTTTGTGTAAAGAATCTAGTCATTATTAAAGTCAAGCAATTTAAAACATTTGATCGTTTTTTAGCTGTTTTAAATGAAGGAACTGGAAACCTCAGATCAACCAATGGGTGTTTGGGTGTGCCTTTAAAAATCATTTTATGAGTGTTTGGAGAATTTTGGCTATGATTTGATTTTCTGATTAATTGAGGCGAATAATACTATTATTGGAACTTGTAAGCATGCAATGAACTAGTCAAGGAAACTGATAACATCCCGCTTGTCTAGTTATCTGATTCTCATTCTTCAAGTTGCTATAATCACTTGAAAACTGTGCAACTCTTTTGCGTCGTACGGGTAACTATAAGCATAACATATCCTTCTATTTTAGTCCCTACGAGATTGTAACTAGACTTACTTTATTTGTTCTTTTGAGGTTCTTAGCAATGGAGAAGTCAAGCTTTGTTCGTTATAATCCAAGCGTCCATGAAGTGATGCAACACCTACTGTCTGAGTTGACCGGAAGGTCAAACAGAGGGCAACTCGTTCTGACTAGTCTAAGAAGGAGTGAACTGCAACATGACTTGTATATCCCAAGATACGAGGTATGTGCAAAAGCTGGTTTGGGGAAATTTTCAAAACGTATTGTTGATAGTTGGGTGTACTTTCATGAGGTTTGTTCAGCTTTTGCAATGATATTGCGCGATGACCTGTTTCATTAAAAGATCCAATTTTAATACATGGATATTTGTTGTATAATCTTTCTTTTCTGTGCAGATTCTTCGCCCATCATCAGTTTTTAATTCTATGGCTGATCATCTTAAAAATTTAGGGTAACTTAAAATCACTTTCATTACAATTATTATATTTTCTTTACGTTTTTTCTTTGTTTTAATTTTTTACGGGATACTTATATTTATTCATGATGATGTAGGTTTGTAGCTGGAAGTGTTGAACATATATTTGTCAGAGACAAAAAGGTAAGCGTGCGTCATTTCTCTTAAGTTAGGTTCCATAATTTTATATTATGAAAAATGCGTAGTCTATCAAATAGCTATAAGAAAAGGGAAGTATCTTTGAGGATGTTAACAGGCTACATAGGTCATGTCTTGCTGATGTCGCTTTTTTTTTAATCTTTGTAGGTTCAACTTCCTCGCAAGTTATCCTATAAATTGGGCCGTTCTTTGTTCAAGAAAGTGGGTGCTGGGAAAGATCAGGTTATATTCGTGTCAAGTGTGTATATGTATCTCATAAATTTGTATGAGTCTGTTATAATTTAAATGTGTTCCTTAATTGACAGTGTGCGTCTAGCAGCATGGAAAATGTGCAGAAGGTATCTTTTTCTCACTTTAAGTTTGTGTATTGAACTCTTTTTAAATGATGATGATTTGACTTTTCACATCTTTGTCTTCAGAAAAATGATGATGATTTGACTTTTCACATCTTTGTCTTCAGAAAAATGATGATGATTTTGTGGCAATTGAGCATCTTAATGAGTATAGCAGGTATGTGTTTTTTCATACTTCAGTGAGTAGTGTGGCATGATGATGATACATAATTATACAATCTTACAAGGGGTATTTGAGTTTTCTTTGAACGCTAAAGGGTCAATTAGGCAAAATAGGCTTTTCAGAAAGAAAAAAGAGGCAAGATAGAAGAAATTTGGCTAAAAAAGAAGCGCCCCGAACATTAAGTAATTGTATTATTCAGACACACACACACACACACAAAAAAAGTTATTTTAATATATGTTTTTACATGAAATTATGAAAAGATAGAGATGAAGCCATTTACTTATGAATGAACTGACTTAGCGGGGGTTAACTGGCCAAATCAAAAGATTAGACATATGGGGAACAAGTCAAATGGGTCAAAACAAGTTGAAAGCCGTTCAAAATCCATCGTTGTTGCATGCGCCTTCCTATTTCTAATTTTTATTCGAGAAATGTTACAGTTGAAGCGACATGCTCCTTCACTTTCTGCTTAAAAATGAACCGTTTCAACTTGAATGTTATGACCCGTCAGTCCGTTCGCCCGAACTGCCTGACCCGCCCATCTTTCCACCTATAAGTTTTACCCACATATTTTTTCTTTTTTGTTTGCAGTGTTGCTGAAACAAGGCGTACAAAGTTGCAATCGGAGGTTGGTTCTGCTTCCATGTCTCGTAGTAAGTACAAGCGAAAAAGGTTTACACCAAGGAAACGATGTTTGAAGGGAGTAGTGCATGCAAATCGATAGAGTATAGCAGTTGAGCGGCTGTTTCATTATGCATAATGTTGCGTTATATGTGTGAGAGATTTGTTTTGAGTTGAATGGTTCGCTCTTTCGTGCTTGAAACTATTGTAGGAGCTTTTGTTGCGCCACAGGTTGCTTTTTATGCTTTATGTGAAACTTAATTAGGATTTAAAGTACTCGGGTTATGATTGTTGTGTTGCTGCTTATGAGAGTTTGTGGTTAAAAAATAGGCTATCGATTTAACTCAAATGATAAGCTACTTCAAATAGCTTAATTAATAAGCTTAAAAAATAAGCTTCAGTTTTAGAGGGTCGACTTTTGGCATTGGATTGGGTCAGAAAACCTTTTGTTCAAAATTAGATAACTTGAAACATGATTTCAAAGAGCTAATTATTACAAAAATTGATCAATCTTTTGTGCACTAGCTAACACTTGGGGCGAGTCTTGACTTGTCTGGCCTAGCTTGGCTTTATTTAACATGCTTGTTTCTTAGATATATGTTCTGATATAGAGCTTCGAACCTGCCGATTCATAAGTAAATAAGTTTGAGTTGTCACCCTACTAAGAACTCTTACATAGTAGAAGTTTTAGAACTTAATTGTTCTTTTAAGAATATAGTAGGCATTTATATATTGTGATATACTCATAATTTCTATTAGCCATTTAGTAATATGAAAGGTATGTCGCCGTATTTTGTTTTTGGTACACATTTACATTGAACTCAAAAATCAAGATTACATACTTGGTCCATAGCCTTATTGCCTCGAGTTTACTATTGGAATCATTTTATTTGCCACAATCTTGATATCTAGTGAGAAATCAAATATGCTTGCCCGTGCAACAAGTTTAACAGAAACTGATCAAGTAATTAGCTTCACGGCAAGTAAAAGTACTTGATGCATCATCAAAAGCATAGCTATAAGAATGAGGACACCCGCTCTTGAAATATTGTGAGTAATTTGTTGGCTTGCAGGTGTTAGGATTTTGAAACTGCCCGGTGCAACAATACTCAGGTGCATGATAAGCAGTACATCCACTCTTACACGCCACAGTCTCACCGTCATTCCCTTTAACTTGCAAATCAGAGGGGCAATCTTGGTTCAAGTTTGCGTCACAGACAACACTCTGGCATAGGCCCGCGTCATCATATGGCAATATTGATATAGGCATGTTGTAACCGTCCACAAGGCTCACATCATAGAAATCAAGTGGACTGTCGAGGGTAAACTCGGCTAGAGAAGCTGGTGGTACACCACCAGCACCTCGGCAATAGAGCCCACTTCCACAATCTCCAGTTTCGCAAGTTCCCTCACCATTAGCATTGAATGTGCATCCAGTTCGGGCCCAAAAGCGGCCTGACCATCCTGTTGGGGTTGTCACAAATATTGATTCTTGATGCCTAAGCTCAAGACCACCTTCCATGAGTACAGGCCGCCCACCAGAAGGTTGGATCCCAGGCCATATGGTCTTTTCACATCTGTTTTGTAACGTAAAAACTGCTGCATCAGTACCTGCAATTATAATTGCTTAAGTAATAGTTATAGTCCCAACGCAGATAATGTAAAAATAGCTAAATGGAATTGATGACTAATGAATTTGTTATTATTACCCAAAGATGACAGAAGTAAACCAAAAAAGAAATGTGAAAAAGCCATAAAAGAAAGAGGGAATGGAATGTACATGTGTTAGAGGCATATTTATATGATATTTTATTGTATTACGGAGTATAAGTTTAAGGAGGTTAGGGTCATGAAAATGTACTGCAACACAAAGACTGCTGATTTTCTCTATAATATAGGGTGGGCTGCACTCTTTAAGCTTTATCGTCATTTCCGCTCCTTTTATCTCCCTGATCTAGTTCCGTCTGATATTTATCACTTCAGTTGTTATGGTTTTTAAAAGTGTTTTATTTCGTCACATAATTTTTAATCTAAAAGACTCACTGTATCGTTCTAGAATACTTTTAAACTCATTTGTACCCATTTTGATAATCGTAGTGAAATTATGCAAGTAAATTTGAGTAGTAAGCAGCATATCCTCTCTTGTTTTAAAACATCTTTGATGGTATACATCATAATGATCTTTACCTGTTACAGTTTTCACTTCTCAGTAACCAACGTATACCAAAAGGGTTGATCGATACACAAGATCCACACATGTAACCTAAAGTTAATTCCATGGGAGAAGAATATAATATCAGTGTCATTAATCCAGTCCTGTTCATGTACATTTTTCATTATTTCTTACTAGCGAATATATCTCTTTACTTCTATTACTTAATTAGATGTATTGAGTTTCTCGAGATAGTGATCCGATTGATGGGATTTGGAATGCTGTGGGTAAACTATAGATGGTAAAGATGAAATTTTATTTTTTTTATGGAATATAGATTAGCTTCTCTGTACATTATGTGGGAGCTTTTCCTTTCATGTGGAAACATGAAATCAAATTGCCATGGGCTATGAATGTTGGATATCTTTTTCTAAGGGTTACAGGTGTTAGGGTGTTTGTTTCGGCTTATATAGCGGGCTTATGGCTTATGTGGTTTTCGGCTTATGTTTTATAAGCTCAATTTTTGTGACTTATTTTGATACTTTTCGGTTAGTGACCTAAAATTAGGACTACCATCAAAATAACTCAAAAATCAAGATGACACATACTTGGCCCATATCATTATTTGCTACAATCTTGATATCTGGTGAGAAATCTAGTATGCTTGCCCTTGCAACAAGTTTAACAGAAACTAATCAAGTAATTAGCTTCAGGGCAAGTGAAAGTACTTGATGCATCATCAAAAGCATAGCTATAAGAATGAGGACACCCGCTCTTGAAATATTATGAGTAATTTGTTGGCTTGCAGGTGTTAGGATTTTGAAACTGCCCGGTGCAACAATACTTAGGTGCATGATAAGCAGTACATCCACTCTTACACGCCACAGTCTCACCATCATTCCCTTTAACTTGCAAATCAGAGGGGCAATCTTGGTTCAAGTTTGTGTCACAGACAACACTCTGGCATAGGCCCGCGTCATCATATGGCAATATTGATATAGGCATGTTGTATCCGTCCACAAGGCTCACATCATAGAAATCAAGTGGATTGTCGAGGGTAAACTTGGCTAGAGAAGCTGGTGAGCACCTCGGCAATAGAGCCCACTTCCACAATCTCCAGTTTCGCAAGTTCCCTCACCATTAGCATTGAATGTGCATCCAGTTCGGGCCCAAAAGCGGCCTGACCATCCTGTTGGGGTTGTCACAAATATTGATTCTTGATGTCTAAGCTCAAGACCACCTTCCATGAGTACAGGCCGCCCACCAGAAGGTTGGATCCCAGGCCATATGGTCTTTTCACATATGTTTTGTAACGTAAAAACTGCTGCATCTGCAATTATAATTGTTCAAAGTAATAGTTATAGTCCCAACACAGATAATGTAATGGAATTGATGACCAATTCATTTATTCTTTTATTACCCAAAGATGACAGAAGTAAACCAAAAAGGGCCGTTCTAAAAAAAAAAAACCAAAAAGGAAATGTAAAAAAGCCATAAAAGAAAGAGGGAATAAAATGTACATGTGTTAGAAGTCCCGCACTCCCGCTGTGTTTCAAATTATATATCCAATTTTGTATTTCGGTTTGTCGCAAAATTAGTGTTCATTTTCATATTTCAACAAATCAGAAGGGTTTTCAGAAGTCAATATGACGTTTCATTGGTGTAGAGAGTAATATGAAAATGAACATCTAATCTAAGGCCGCAAGACTACTTGTTTAGTCATAAAAAATTATCCTATAATCCAAAGCTTTAACCGGGTCTGTCTGGGTCACGCCGGGTCTGACCGGGTTTCGACCGGTTTGACCAGGTTTCGACGGGTCTCACCGGGTTTCTCCCGGGTCTAGCCGGGTTTTGACGGGTCTGGCTGGGTTTCGCCGGGCCTGACCGGGTTTCGCTGGGTTTCGACCGGGCCTGGCCGGGTTTCGCCGGGTCAGGCTACGTTTGGCCGGGTTTGGCCAGGGACTACTAAGAAGAGAAGAAAAGAAAAGACAGATGTTACTGAAAACAATTGCGATAGTCCAAGGACTACTAAGAAGAAAAGAAAATGTGATATTTGTGCAGCCATGTTATCTTTAAGTTACTTAAGACAACAAGGACTTGCACATGAGCGTTGTATGGAAGATTTTGAGCTTTCACAAGAGTCAGACGGTCATGATACACATTACATGCATAGCCTCACACTGTTAAACTTCCGGATAGGTCTAACAAAGGCTTTTTCTATCCCCATAATTGGATCATCGTAAAGAAAAGATTTCGAGCTAGAAGATATTAAAAAAAAAGCTCCAAGATTGTAAGGATTTACAAACTGCCAAAGAAAAATTCATTCTACGAATGAAGCAATGGAGCGAAAAAAGCTTAGCGCTGAACATGTAACTCCTAGATATTATTCATACTCAACCATATAGCATAAATACCAAACTTGTGTGAAATTTAGTAAAGTGTATAGTGAACCTGGAAGACGCATATCTAAGTATGTTTGTATATAGCTGTTGCAAGTCACCTAACAAGGTTTAGATTAGTTTGATGTGATAGTTGAATCAGAACAGAA
>BQNB010020140.1:0-63661 GCA_026074375.1 Tanacetum coccineum | reverse complement strand
AGCAAACGCGTAAAACCCTAAAAATAAATTGTGAATTACATAATGTCGTACAATGACCTAAAACACGAGGTGTTATACCGGCCGTGGTTCGGTTTTGTGGAATATACAGCAACGTCATGCGTATGGCGCAAGAGAGTGGAGCCGGAGACGAAGATTACATTCAAAAGGCAATGATTCACTATCAAGCTGAGTGTGGACTCCCTTTTAAATTTCGTCATTGTTGGGAAGTTTTAAAAGATAGTCCCAAATTTCAAAAGATAGCATCTCCAAACTTCAACCAAGGTTCTCAGGGAAGTAGAAAGAGGCAGAAGTCATCTGGTTCTAGTTCGTTCAACACAGAATCTGAGGACGCTAGTATTAATTTGAATAATACTGTTAACGATGAAGATGATGTGCAAGAAATTCAACGACCAGAGGGCAGGGACAAAGCGAAAAATAAAGGGTCTAAAGCGTCAGGATCGTCAACTATGAATGATGATGCACTGGCTAGGTTGATGGTAACCGAGCTGACAGCAGCCGAGGTTGCACAACGCGAAAAATTTATGGAGCTCAAAAGGAGGGAGGTCGAATGTCATGAACAAGAGATTGCAGCTGCGGAGTATCGAGCACAACAAGAAAACATGAGGTTATATCTCCGGCCATATGAACACTTGACCGGGCATCAGCGATCGGCAACGGATGCAATAAGGGCACAAATCAAGGCGAAATATAACTTGCAGTTTTAATTTACGTTTATGTTTTAATTTATCTATGTATCGTTGCGTTTTAATTTATCTATGTATCGTTGCGTTTTAATTTATCTATGTATCGTTTAAGTTTTTAATTTATGAATTTTTTTTATTTATTTTGTTAGTGCACCTTATGCTCTTAAAGAAATATTGGAAGTGGCAATAAGTATTGAGTAAATTTACGTGGAGATAAGTTTACGAATGCGTCCCTGTTGTAAGTCTAGATTCACAAATAGGTTCCTTCCAAATACATCTTTGTCAAACCATAAAAGGACTAAACTTATGTGGACAACCTACTCAATGGACTATTTTTGTGACTTACATTAATATCTTACTCATGGAGATAAGTTCACATGTTTTTGAGCGAACTAATTCGTCAAAGAAATTATAAAATTTCAACATGTCTTATAACATGTGAACAAGTACAATAGTTAACATGAATTATCATAATATCTATACTACATATAAAACAAATTAGTATCTCTTTTTTCATTCAATGCAAAAAATTAAGTAATACAAGTATCAATGCACATTGTCCAATTTTTAATACAAATAACAAATAGTTAAAATTCAATAATACAAACATTCATTAACATGTACATTTAACTAAGAGAAATGTTATGTCCACAAAAGATTCACAAAAAAATATCGTTTGTCCAATCAAAACAATTACAAAAGAGTAAGAATATGTTTGATTGGACAAGTTATCTTGTCACATCATTGTGTGGATGTTTTTTTGTGAATCTTTTATGGATATAGCATTCCTCATTAACTAATGCACAAACACATACTTATTGACTTGGTCAACATAATTCATGTTATTCTTAAGACACCTATTACTAATTAATGTAATATTAAATTCACCCCTAAAATGAAAAATACTTGTCATTATACACATTGTACAAACTAATAAAATACACAAAACTTTATATACGAGTAATTTATATGTTAATACATATAGTTTTGAAAGTCAGACCGGACCAACAGGTTCAACCGGAAACATGAGTGGTCACCGGTTCGACTAGCAAGTAAAATCCATTTGAAAACGAACCGGAGAGAAACGGTCATAACATATAATAATGGTGAATCGGGTCTGATCGGGATCATTTTCTTTTTGTTTTTCTCCGATTAATCACAGGGTACCCACCGCCGCAACGCACAGCTAGTATCATAAAATTATTAACTCTGTAACATGCGTTTAATAACACATGTGTGCACACGTACAAATTAAATATCGCCGAAATTATTATAAATCTCATTAAATTGAATAAAGTTCAAACTTAAATGAGAAAATTCCCAAAAGAGTCACAAGTACATGTGTGTTTACACATTTTAGTCAAAAGTCATCTTAATTCCCAAAAGAGCAATGCTTTACTGTTCTACCGCTCTACCCCCTTTATAGCTTGACACGTGTACACTCAAAAGCACTTTTTCTTGGCCTATAAATTAGTGGACTGACCCACCATTTAATGCAAAATTACCCAAATACCCTTATCTTTATATTATATCTTTATGACCACCAACATTCTTCACCATCTTTATTTCCAGATTCCGGCGACACCACCATGCTTGACTGCTCCACCACCACCGCTCGACCGCTCGATCACCACCGCTCTACTGCTCCACCACCACCTGCTCTACCCCAACCTGCTCCACCGCCACGGTCAACCACTCCACCGTCACAATCGACCACCACTGCTCCACCGCCCAAATTTCCTTATCTTTTACTAGCCAAATATACATCTATAACAAAAACCACCATCACAGCATAAACAACTTACATGTAACAAAAATCAAATAATAAAACAATGAAGCGGCATTCGTCCACCTAAAACAATGAAGCGGCATAAACAACTTCCATTATACTCTTCCTCAAATCTTTCTTTCTCCACAACGATAACACTAAATTCTAACCGAAGTCGCATTCGTCCACCTAAGTTTCCTTATCTCTTAGTAGCCAAATTTTGTATTTCATCTTGACCCTACTATAGCAACTTACATGTAATATCAAGCTCGCCGGAAACTTCATAAGCTCGCCGGAAACAAGCGAGCTCATCGGAAACTTCATAAGCTCGCCGGAAACAATCGACACTCGTCGGAAACATCTATATTAACACTTTCAAATTTATCAACACCCTTTATTACCATATCCACAACAAATAATACCATTTCGGGCCAACCCACCGCCACCTGCAACTCCCTTCCGTCACCCTCTACCATTTCCGACCATGGAGATCACCCCCACATCCCATTTAACATAGATCGGCCACACATCTTTATTAAATGTTGCAAGATCCGGCCACATTCGTTGCAGCCAAACAACCCAAACACTCCATAAGGTTGGTGGATCCGTGGTTGGTGGATCGGCCACATTCATTTTAAAAAATCACTTTTTTCTTTCAACCATAAATAAAAGATCTAAAATGATATTTTAAAAATGAATCTTAAATGAAAATAAGTAATTGGCAGTTGTTAAATCTAAAATGAGTACGAAGAAAAAAATGAATCCAAATCACACATAGTTTGATAATAAGTTGAAAAAGAAAAGAGATACAAAATTTATGATGGAAAGAACTTGATAAATAGAAGAAGAAAAAAATAATATTTAATTTAGAGATCAAGAGTGACTGGTAACTATGGTAGGAAAGAGAGAGATAGAATATAATTGAGAGTACTTTGGACCTTTTACTCTTTTAATAATAAGACAAACAATCTTATCATATGTACTTTTTAATAATAAAAAATAACACGTGTCAACCATCTAACCCGATAGAGCAGTAGAGCATGACTCTTTTGAGAATTAAGATGACTTTTGACCAAAATGTGTAAACACCACTGGTACTATTCGCTCTTTTGGGAATTTTCTCAACTTAAATTTGATTTTATCTAAATCTCGTACGTTCATGATATTATAATATCAAATTCTCCTATGTATTTCTTCACCACACAATATTCACAATATAATAACCTTGTAAATATTTTGTATATTTTTTTCTTTGCTTTTGTATGTATTTTCACTTTACTCTTGTCTTGTTGTTCATGTTTGCTTGCTCTAGTTTTTGCTTCCTCAGATTTCGTTGTCTTTTGCATGTTTGGTGCTTTTGTGCTTTTGCGTTGTTAGTTTTTTTGCTTCACCTATCTTGTCATGTGTTATCTGCTTGCCGTTTGTATTTTGCTTTCTTATCTCCTCCTGCTTTGTATCTTTACATTATTATGCTTTCGTATAAAAAAATTTATAAGAAAAAAGTATAAAAAAATAAATACATAAATAGATAAAAATAGCGTCTCTTTGTTTTTTTTTCTTTTTTTAACCGGTACCCGCTAGTTTTCCTAAAGATAAGGGGTATGATGCATATCACCTCCCATTACCCTGCCTTGGCGGGATCGGGTATTCTTATTGTTTGTGAAAGCTTAAAAGGACTAAACTTGCCTCAAAAACTACTTGAAAGGACAATTTATGTAACATACATGAATATATAGTATCCAGCAGCCTACAGGTGGTAACGAACATTGACTTCATCAAAGGTATTCAAACATTCATTTCATTGTTTTATATATTTTGTGAATTAAATAATTGTTCTTGTAATCAAAGGTATATAACTTTTTGCTGTTGGACAGCTCATTAAATATAAAATAGTAGATATGATATCAAAATCGTGAAACTCGAGGCTAATAATGATAATAAGTTGTTAAATAATAATATCTGTTTGTCTATTGTTTCTAAAGTTTATATATTTATTTCTGGGTGTTGTTTTGATTTAATAAATTTTGTGGTTTTGAGTTAAGGGTGATTTGAGAAAAACATGGCAGAAGGAAAGATTAAGATTGCTAAGGATGTTACTGAAGTAAGTGTCTTTTTGTTTTTTTATTGGTTGTGTTTGATGGTTTGGTTATTAAGGTTACGATGTTTGGTTTCTTTGATGTAGTTGATTGGAAATACGCCGTTGGTGTATTTGAACAATGTTGTGGAAGGATGTGTTGGTCGTGTTGCTGCTAAGTTGGAGATGATGGAACCTTGTTCCAGTGTTAAAGACAGGTGCTTTTCTTTTTCTTCACTTTGTTATAATACTTTTATGTATAAGATATATTTCGTCGCTTTTTGAGTTGGTTATGTAGATCATATAACTTAAAGTGATTTATGTGATTGATTTGTGGGTGTGCAGGATTGGTTATAGTATGATTTCAGATGCTGAGGCAAAGGGACTCATTACACCCGGAGAGGTTAGTTGCGTCATTGATGAATTCTTACGAAAATATATATTTGATTATCGGTTTTGTTATAAAGTGTTGTATGGAGCTATTGGGTTGGCATGGGTAGGGTGTAAGAAGGTGGATACATGTTTACTTACCTATCAGTTAGAATGAACTTTTAGGTTAGGTAAACATATGAGAATTAGATTATGATGCTAATATCAATTTGATGCGGTTACTTTAGTGACCAGTTTGATCGCCTATTGATGCAATAACTCAAAGAGTGTTAAAAATGATTCTGAAGTTGACTAATGGACACTTGTTGAGAAAAACCTATTAGTTCCATCATCGTTTGTAACTCTTCAAAAAAATAGTTGCTCAAAGAGAGTTGAAGATGACACCCAGGATATATTCATAAATAATTTTTACATGTGAAGCAGAATAAGAGTCGATTTACTAAGCCCGTTTCGTTGTGTTTTCATTTTCATTGTGTGTGACATGTCCAAAATTCTGTACAGTACAGAAATGGTTGTACAAAATGGAAATGAGAAATTAAACAAAGTGGGTCAAAACATTTGCTGTTTATTATCTGTCAATCATGATTGTTCGTTTCATTTCAAGTCATGTATCTATGTGTATGGATTTCATTTAGTCATTTTACAGTTGCATTTTAGCGTTATTAGCTAGCTATTAGTGTATTATTGTATCTGACGTGTTTTTTTTGTTTCATTATTGCTACAGAGCACACTCATCGAACCAACAAGTGGCAACACTGGCATTGGACTAGCCTTCATGGCTGCAGCAAAGGGTTACAAGCTCATCATCACCATGCCTGCATCCATGAGTCTGGAGAGAAGGATTATTCTCCGTGCTTTTGGTGCTGAGTTGGTCCTTACTGACCCTGCTAAAGGAATGAAAGGTGCTGTCGCTAAGGCTGAGGAAATATTGGCTAAAACGCCAAATGCATACATTCTTCAGCAGTTTGAGAATCCTGCCAACCCAAAGGTAGCTTTCTTTTAGTAGTTCTGTTTTCTGTATTTATGTTACAACTCTAATTGCTTATTTTACTTTCTAGATCCATTATGAAACAACTGGACCAGAAATTTGGAAAGGTTCAGATGGTAAAATTGATGCTTTTGTTTCCGGCATTGGCACTGGTGGGACAATAACTGGTGCAGGGAAATACCTTAAAGAACAAAACCCTAACATAAAGGTTAGATTTCTTTTTTACTTCTTCAGACATAATCTCTTATGTCCGATGTTTCTCCTGTCTCCTTAAAGTAAGTTTCTCTCTTATGCTTTTGGATACATTCAGTTAATTAATTGAACTTTTGTTTTTTGCACCAGCTTTATGGCATTGAGCCTACTGAAAGTCCTATTTTATCTGGAGGAAAGCCCGGTAAGTTACACTGATGCTTTATTGATTAAAGTTTCCTGAATATTTTAGTTTCCCTCAAAAGGATTACAATCTCATGCTGAGAGTTGAGTGGATAAGGGTGGATGGCAATATACAGTATCGTTGCTAGCCCTAGAAGAAACATTTTTCAAATAACTCGTGTTTTGTAACTATTAAAAGAATTATCAGATAAAGAAAGGTCATTTTTCATAATGTGCCTGTGGATGTTGACTCTCTTTTGCCCTTCTAAATCATTAGATGAACTCTCACCAGTTTTTATGACCCCGAAATACTGCAAGATTGTTATCCAAAAGTTATTGCATCTATGTCCTCTATCCTATGATTATATCGTCTTCTGGATTAACCAAAATATATCATATATTATCAGATATTTTAAAATTTTGATTCCTGTAATATGAATTAAGCAACAAAACCAATCAGAACAGGGATGATTAGTTATACTCACAAATATCAATCAGAAGCTAATAATCATAGGTTACATGAATCTTAAGAACAAGTGGCAAACTGGCAGCATCTGTAATCTGTATCATGTTTAATAAACTGATATACTAGTGTCAATTGGACTTCTTATTTATAAAGATTTCTGTCCTGTTAATCATGCTTATCTGTATTCATGCGTTAGGTCCACATAAAATCCAAGGGATTGGTGCTGGCTTTATTCCCGGTGTTCTAGAAGTTGATCTAATCGATGAAGTCGTTCAAGTAAGAACCACCTTAGATTTGTTTCTCCATCTCTCTTGTAAATGCTGCTTTGTTCGTTTTTATCATTTTTCTCAGTTATAAGTTACGCATGTGCTGTCCATCGTTGATTGTTCCTGCCGACTGATGTTTATATGCATTTTTTAAGATTTCAAGTGAAGAGTCCATTGAAACTGCAAAGCTGCTTGCCCTTAAAGAAGGATTGCTTGTAAGTTAGACTACTCATCATATACTGTGTCACATCTACCATTCGCGCTGCTCTTTATCAATAAGCTTATCTTCCATATGAGATTCTGATGTCGGTTACATCTGTTGCAGGTGGGAATATCATCTGGTGCTGCAGCTGCAGCTGCAATTAAGATTGCAAAGAGGCCAGAAAGTGCTGGAAAGCTGATTGTGGTAAGTCTCTGCATTCTTTCGAATGTGTTGAGAGGGTTTTCCATATTACTCCAATGGGTTTACTAATTTAATATAACTTTGCAATTGACTTTAACTGCCTATATTTGCAATGTTCCTTCATGTGATGTTAACTTGGAAACAAGCTCCATTTGAAGGATATAATATTGGTTTTAGCTAGGTAGAGGCAACGTAAACAACCATGGCACTTTAATTTCCCTATAAAGATGATCGATTGCATACTTATGCACTCAATGTAACATCCACTACGCCATGTTTGTCTTAATAGAGTTAATGAAAATGGTTAATTAGAGTTAAGCGGATGAAGAGAAGAACAAATTAACCTATTAAAATGTCTATAATCTCATTGTTGATGATGATTTATCTTATCTAATATGATTACTTAAAATGGGATGATAACGATGATTTGACATCATTATGAGAGGTCAAGTGATAAATAATTTTTTTCATGTAAATGAATATAAAATAAAATAATAACATCATTTATTTTACCTCATAAATCTGAAATAAGTTTTAATCTTCAGCTTGGCTAGGAAGATATAACAAATTATAAACCATTAAGAATGAGAAACCAGTTATTTAGTTTCTTTCTTAAATGTTGCTCCATTTTTCGTTTTTTGAAATGACTTGAGGTTATTGCGGAGGCTCATTATCAAATGAGAAAACAGTGAGGTAGTAGATACCCGTAAAAGCATGTTTTCGGCAAACTTAACTGGTTCTAATCATTGCACATGATATAACTTGAATGAAAAATGGGGTAATTGCAAAAAGTGGAGTAGACTCAAATTTTTGAAGTGTATTAATAGTTCGGAGTTATAAAACTAGAATGTGCCTTTTAGAGTTAAGCCGAGTAAAATGGATGCAAATGTCAACAGCTCTTTATTTGTTCTCCCTTTTCCCTCACACATGCAACAGTTCTCACTTTAGTATTCAATAATAAGCTTGCGACTTTTTATTTTTGACCAACTTTTATAGGATTAATAGGTACAAATGTACAATTTGTTTTTGCTGTTGATTTAATCCAGTGTCCTCTTATTCTGTAGTCCTGTCCAGTATAGCACAAATGTTTAACTTGACAAATATTTTGGCATCAGTAGAATGTGTAGATTACGCTTCAGCCTTTGTAATATAGTTGTGGACCCAAAGCCAATGTCATTTATGTTGTTAACAATTCATTTTAGGACGAGCAGCGTGAAGACCTTAAAGGGTATCTATATGTGTATACTAATTGCGTAAATCAAATCTGTGTAGAATGTATGCAAACTCAGACCAATTTGGTATTCCTGTGTTTTTTCTCTTCTACTTCCAGTTTCTGTAATATGATAAAAGTTGTTATATATGTTGGACTGAGAAAATAGATTTACTATGATATGAGGAATTGTAAACTCATAAATAGTTTGTGCTTTGTCATATATGATAACTCATTCTCATTGAAGTTTAAGTAGTCAATGGTATGAAGAAGTTGGAAGACCCAAAATTTATATCTGTGCTTCAGCCTCCTAGATCGCTTTATCCAATAAAGTTAGATTACAATTGTAATATTAATGGTTTTAGTAATCATGTTTAGAGTTGTAGTTAGAGAAAAGGGTCAAAAAGTGTTTGGGGTCAACCAACGATTCCCCTATTCATGTTTTAACCCGTACAACAGTTACATGTTTTAACCCGTTAACCATTCGTGCTTATTTTATTTTATTTTATTATGACCTACAAGAGGCCTTAGATGTTGCATCTACATCTTAGTTATATGGTGAGTTTAAGCAGCTGATGAGATTTTATATGCAACTAAATGCAGGTCATTTTCCCAAGTTTCGGAGAGCGATACTTGTCATCTGTTCTCTTTGAATCAGTCCGAAAAGAGGCAGAGAATCTAACTTTTGAGCCTTGAACACAAACATGTTAGTAGGATGGCTTTGTGTTGGCCTATGAAGAGGAACCAGGTCGACTTATTAAAGTTATTTTGTAAGTGATGCTGCTTTTTTGCTTCTTGGGGCACTTTGTTCTATTTCCAGTCCTGTTATGTTGGAGCATGTTTATTTCAAGTGTTATATCATGTTAATGATCTCCTATTCTAGCAGCCTGTTAATGCATGTTGTGGTAATTACAAATAAATGTTGAATGCACATTAATTCGTGTGTTGTAGGATAGCCAAGCGAGACTGAAAGAGTGTTTCCCAAGTATGTGTTGTGTTTTGGTAAAGTGGGAAAATTATAAATTGGGAAAACTGAAAACAAATAAGGCTGATTATTATGATGTTTCTATGAGGGATTGGGCTTAGAGCATCTCTAATGGTATACGACCTTAGAAGTTACAAATTGTTTAAATCGATAGGTTCAATAGAATATATTGTTCAATTAAAATTAAGGGATAATTACATAGAAATGTATCTAACTTGTCACTTTTTGTAGTTTTGTGTAGTCTATTATTTTTTTCGCAGTTCCGTGTAGCATACTTTTGAATTGCGTCTCTTCCATGTACTCGGTGACCTAGAAACCTGCTAGTGCCTATTTGGCACAGGTTTTTTCCATGTAGGCAAATTTTTTTATTTATTTTCAGTAAAACAAAACAAACGCCCCCCTTTACTTATCACGCCCATTTCTTTTCAATATTGCACGTCAAATGTTTTTGGGGGTTGTAGCATCAAGATATACATTTTCAGATACCCATCGAAATTTTCTTCTCAAGTAGTTTAAGTATTTAGGATCGATAGATGGATTAGGTTTCTTTGTTCCTTTGTAGTTGTATAGTATATATTGCAGTGATTCATATGCACTCCTTTCAATCGTATGTGCAGCTGCAAAGAAGAATATTCAATGTGATTATCATTATAGAGGGGTCATCTGAATGTACATGTTATTAACATAATGAGATACATGATTTTGTAGGCAGATAATAAACAATTAAAAAGTTTGCTCTATATGGAGGCCTCTTATGAAACTTGTTAGTACCTGAGAGAACGACCAAGTCGAGGACATCGAGTCCCTTAGACTGTGTAGCCTATTTCTCCTCAATTGGGTTTGTTAATATATTTTGTTTCAAACAGTTTCTTAAGGGCCATTTTGCTTTGAAAGTTTATAGTAATGTGATTTTTTTACCAAATGTGTACATGGTAAAAATTCAATTCGAATTTTAGTGTTAATTTTAATATAAGTTTTTTTTTGTTTTTTTATAATTCCGGGTTTTGTTTTGATTTTGATTTCGGGTTTTAGTTTGAGTGTTGATTTTGATTTAGGATTTCTAATTTAAAGAGTGATGGTGGCAGCGAGCGAAGGGTGGTGGTGGTGGCTGTTATGATGGTGAAGGGGTGAAGGTGGTGAATAAGAAGGGGGTGTTTGGAAATGAGTTTTATATATTGACTTGACACAAAAAATAAAAATAAATAAAATGATGACCTGTAACTTTCTTGGCCGGTCACCCAATACATAGAACTGACACAATCCAAAAGTAACCTACACACAACTGCAAAAAAATAGTAGGTTACACACAACTACAAAAAGTGACAAGTTAGATACATTTTCATGTGATTATCCCTAAAATTAAAGGATCAACTTCTATACATGTCTTCATGGAAAACTAGATAAAAAAAGAGTTCATGGCCATCTAACTCATTCAGGTCAGTTTTGACAACCTCGCATGATGGTCCGTTCGACTTTTATTCAAGGTGCCAATCACGCATCCCTTGGGGCTTAGGGAGCTATCTTATGGTAAAGTGGCGCATCGGCATTGCAAATGCTTTTCAAGTCTGCAGATATAACTCACACAGATTCATATGACTGTTGTCTTCATGTCTCGATGTAAGACGAGTTCCTGCTACTGGAACAAAGACACATTACTCTTTCTATTCCAAACTTGAAAACATAATAAAGTCTGTCATAATTATTAGCATTAGAAAAATATGGCAGCTTGTCCCACAGTTTGAAGACTTGGAGTCTTCCAAAATACCCCATTTGATTGCTACTTTTTAAGATTACTATATCAAGAATTTGAAGAAACTAGGGCTGCAAATAAACTGAACAAACACGGTTAGAGCTTATGGTCATGTTCACTCGTATATAGTTAACTAGACAAATGAGCATGCATGAACATTTAAATGGACATATTCTCTTGTTCATGTTCGTTAAGTGATGACGTATAACACGTATAGCAGGCCTTTGGGCCTGGACTACATAAGCCATACATAGGCCTAGGCCCAATTGGACAATCGAAAAGTACAATGGGCCAAAACTACCCAAGCCAAACTAGCTACGGTCCCAAAGCAGCAAGACGGACGAGGGGTTTCTAGAGGACACTTTCGCAGGTCAGCGGAAGTCCGCTAGGCAAACTCATATCCGCAAGTCACGATTACAAGCGGACTCTTGCCTGACAAGGGCCCCACTTCGGCCCACCAACAGGCCCAAGCGAAATACTAGGAAAACCTAATATTTGGCTTACCTATAAAAAGGGGTACTCTGACATCCCACAATGTATGATTTTTTGATCACATTTTACACACACATACTCTGACATTCTCTGACAAACATGTTTACTTACTCTCACGCCGGAGTCTAATGGTGGGGTTCGTCCCCACGATAAGACTAACGGTTTACCTTTAATTGTGCAGGAGATCATCTCATCGCTTGGTTTAGTATAAGATCTCATCATTGGCCAAGCCCAATAATCACCCCAGACCCATCTTTTCGACCCATGACACATTTTGTACTAACAAGTTGCCGCCATCCGTGGGACCAGAATATAACTGCGTTCTACGAAAATACTCACCATGAGCAATCATGAATAACCCGCTCCTAGCCAGCCCACGTCTGCCGTGCGAAATACGGTAGGGAGAGGAAAAGAGCCAACTCCACAAGATCGAGGTGGTCGCATCCGACGCAGCCCTCCGGGAGTATTGTGACAAGAACTACAACCAATTGCTGCCAATCATAGCCGAGAAGTTTAACAAAGAGAAAGAAAGAAACGAAAAACTGAAAGAAGTGAAAGCCTGACTTAACTTCGAAGGATGCTCCGGAACATTACGATATTCCGAGTCAAGGACGATGAGTGCCAAAGAACACGAGGGAAGGCACAGATCTAGGCGCTCCCGTAGCCCAAGACCCAGCCCTAGTGTATTTTCAAGATTAAAACGCAACCGGTCGAGATCGCCAAGATCAAGAGAGAAAGAAGGAGGCGTGTTCAAAAGTTTGGGAAGTAGAGGAAAGAGTGTGTCCGCACACTCAGACAGTCACAACAAGCGCTCCTACTCGAGATATACAAAGGCGCTCTCAGAAAGTGAGGACAGTGGAGGCGGACATTGGAAGTCAAGATCCAAGAGGAAGAAATCAAATGGGGAGGAGGACGACTTGTCCCAGCCATGGGTGTGTGAGGAAATAGATCCTTTTACACCTAGAATCTGCTACTTCGATTTCCCAAAAACAAGAATGCCCAACCACATTAAGACATATGACGGAAGTGAAGATCCGAAGGATCACTTAAAAATCTTTTAGGCAGCCGCAAAAACAGAAAGGTGGGCCATGCCAACCTGGTGTCACATGTTTAACTCCACGCTGACAGGAAACGCGAGAGTTTGGTTCGATGACCTTCCGGCTGAATCAATAGACAGCTATGATGATCTGAAGAAAGCATTCCCGGAAAACTATCTTCAGTAGAAGAAATGCATTAAAGATCCCATAGAGATCCATAACATTAAACAGCGGGATGGAAAGTCTACGGAAGACTTTGTGAAAAGGTATAAACTAGAAAGCAGGGATGTTAAGGGAGCACCAGAGTGCATGAGAATCTCCGGATTCGTGCATGGAATCACAAACCCCGAACTCATCATACGTCTCCATGGAAAAATTCCAAAAACAGTTGATGAAATAATGAGAGTAACCACATCTTTCCTCAGGGGGGAAGTGGCAGCCTCGAATCATGAACGGAAGAAATCGTTTCCACCATGGAAACAGCAAGAAGGTAATCATAAGCAAAATTTCAAGAAATGAGGCTTCCGGAGCCAACAAAACCGAAAAGGAAGCAGGACCGGTTTACGCTCCTTACAAAAACTCCCAAAGAAATATTCTCTTTAGACAAAAGGAAATTCAAAGCTCCGCCACCAATGACAACCCCAGTTGAGAAACGAAATCACGCTAAATTTTGTGAGTTCCATGGTGAAGTAGGGCATAACACAGACGAGTGTATGCACTTGAAGAAACAAATCGAAGAAATGCTCAAGGCAGGAAATCTGTCGCATTTGGTCAACGAGCTCAAACAGAACAACAGAAGGGAACAGCCTAAGGCGGCAAAGAAAGGGTAAACCTCCAGGAAAGATAAAGCATTAGCTATCCTAATGGTCCAACCTTGGGAAAGAGTGGCCAGGCAAAGGATTACACAAAGCTTTTCTCCTAACCCAGAAGTCTTTTTTCCACCCCTAGGGGAAGATGAGGGAACAAAAGGTCCAATGATCATTGAGGAGGAAATAGGAGGCCATTGCATACACCGCATGTATGTGGATGGCGGATCAGCCTCAGAAATATTGTATGAGCATTGCTTTAGCCGAATCCGTCTGGAAATCAAGAACCAATTGATACTAGCCACCACCTCTTTGATTGGATTCAGTGGTGAGATAATATGGCCAATAGGGCAAATAAAACTGCTGGTAAAGATTGGAGACGAAGAGCATTCCATTTCGGCTTGGATGAACTTCATGGTTGTAAGGTCACCATCTCCGTATAATGGAATTATTGGAAGACCAGGAGTCGGAAAATTACAAGCGGTTCCGTCAACAGCTCACCGAATGCTGAAGCTCCCGGTAGAAGGAGGAGTAATTACCCTAAAAAGTAGCAGGTTGGTCCCGCTGGAATGTGTGTTGGTCTCTAGACCAGAAGAGACCCTCCCGGCTACCAAACCAATAGTGGAAGAAAGAGTCAAGGTGGCAATAAATCCAGAATATCCGGAACAAACAGTAATGATTGGCTCCACTCTCAGCGAGGAAGGTCACAACAAGTTGTGTGGTCTACTCCAGCGTAACTTGGACATTTTTGCCTGGAAGCCTGCGGATATGACCGGCATCCCAATACACATTGCGGAACATCGCTTAAACGTGTGATCCACCCTTTTTAATACATATATATATATATATATATACGTAATATATGAATACATAATAATAAGGAAGATAATCAATAATAGTATAGTAGTATTTTCCGTCGGGTTCTAGAAACAAACTTTTAACCAAAGTTGTCTCAAAAACCTCCCGGGTCGTTTATTCCCCAACGAAGTGCGAATTGAAAATCGGAAACGTTCGTGATCGCGCGTTTTGAATGGTTTGAAAGATTTTTGATTTGGTTTCTAAATCTACTAAAGGGAAAAACATATAAAAGAGAAGCTAAGCTTTTGGTTTTAAACTATTTTTATACTAGAAATTAAACTAATATTAATTCTACGATTTAAAACTACAAGATTATACTAAAAATGATCTAAAAATATAAATGACTAATATGCTTGCTAAGTGACGTGAAATGTTCATTAAGTGCGGGCTTAGGTTTAACAAATTAAAATGACAAGTAAAATGAAATGCTTGACAAGAAAATAAATTGCATCAAAAATAAATGACGGAATGTAAATCGAAAAGAAAATACTTATGATTAATAATAATTTTTTAAATCTTTTTTTTAAACCCGCACCTAAATTCCAAATCACTAATCACTTAACAAGCACTAATAAATCTACTCACTACTCATAACGAAATTTAATGACAAAAATAAATCTATACTAAGTATGGCGAAAATAAAATAGGCAATCATATTTAAAATGATAAAATAAATCTACTCTAATTAATTGACAAAGGATTAGAAAATGAACCGAATTGGAGACCCGCAATTAAACGAATACCACCCGATTTATTTAGCTAAAACAAATAATCAAATTCGGTCTAGCTAAATAAACCCTTAAGCTCCACGCCTCATGAGTAGACCGGTACCAAAAGTAACACAAACAATAACAAACTGTTAACAAAATACAAATTATATTACACTTGCAATTATAAAATTCTTGTTTTGACAAATTCACGGGCCCAATTTAAAATTCTAGAAACCGAATGTAGCCTTAACTGTGATAATCCTAAGACATAACCCAAATAAGAATTCTTATAAACCAAAATGGCCCAAAATGAGATTCTAACAAACCAATGCCACAAGGCCCATTCTGAATCTATAAACTAAGCGCATAAACTGGTGTACCATTTAGAAATTAGGACTTAAACGATTCTATGGCTAAACTGAATTATCAAGAGTTGAGTTTAATAAGCTACTGCTTAAACACATATTCAGAAAATAAGCACTATGATCTATTACAATCCATGAGTAGCAAACGAAATCTAACAAATAACTAGCAAAACTAAATGAGACTTTCAAATATTTAAGCAATACTAATTATTAAACTAGAAGCACTAATAAGCAATTTAAAAGAAACTAGAAACAATCAATAAGCTCGTATGAACAAGCTGCCTCAAAGAAATAAGCCACCAAACACGACGATAAGCTAAAGAAACATAAGCTAGAAACGAGATCCATAATCGAGATAACTAAATAAACTAATATGCAAACAAAATAAGCAATCAACTAATCAAATTAGCAACATAAAACAGCCACAAGGTCTTAGAATATGCTATCAACACATTAACGAACCAAAGGATGAAGCGAATAAGCAAATAAGTGTACAAAAGTTTATTCTAGCAAAATAAGCTCACTTGATTTCGCATGAGCTTTTCAGAAGTTATTAAAATCAGAAATTATGAGTTTCTAAAAAAAATGAAACAAACATAACCATAAGCTAGATCGACTTATTTGAGCTTATTATTTAGAAAAGTGCTTACAAACTTTAGAAAATGATTCGAATGAGCTTAAAAGGCTTATAGGAGTCATTTAATAAAATTTTAAAAACTTTTGAAAAATAATAAGACGTGAAAATAAGCACGAAATCTCAGCTTATAGAATAAGCTCTCATGAAACAAAGATAAATGAACCAATAAGCACCAAATAAGCAAACCGAGATTTATAATCAACTTTAAACCAAATCTATTACATTATATTAAAAAGCTTGAGACAAGAGCTGAGTACAATAAGCATAAAAACTAAAATAAGCAATTACAAAAAAGAAATAAGCTAAAAATATCTAAACTAAACTAAAAAAAATAAAAGAAAACTACTCTCCAAATGAAAGGGTGGCGTGTGTATTTATGGAGTGTGAGAAGGGGTGATCTTGAAAATTTGTCCTAATGATTGAGTCATGAGTAGCCAATGATTGGCTGACTTTTACATTCACACGGATCGAACATTTATAAAATAAGATCCAGCCGCTGATAAAACTCCACGTGGCCTTTCTGATTAGCTTCCTTTGAACGCAAGAATATTGACTGTTGGATCATTCTTTTTTTCTTCTCTCACAAAATTAACACAGCATAATGAAAGTTGTATAAAATTTCTCATCCACGTGGCGCTGTTTCATTTGCTCATTCCATGATAGTGGAACTGCACGTGACTAGTTCTTATTTATTTAAGGGCACGTGAGCTACTTGCATAGCCATTTGCACAAATTGAATTTTAGTAGAAGAATGAGATCCCATGCCACATGTCTCAATATAACTAGTTCTTTCCATTGTAGTGCGTTCGCACGTGAGGCCAAGGAATTAATTTCCTTTGCATGTGACTTGACGTCACAACTTTAGAATTAGCAAAATTTAAAAATGGGCCAAATTAATAATTGTTGGGCCTTGGTTAGATAATGGGCTTCTTGTAATAGTGGGCTGACCCTTGAACTCGTTTTCTCGCGCTCTTTCCGATCCCGTGCTCGGTTTTGTCCGGTTTTGTCTTTTCTTTTGTCCATTTCTTTATATCCGTACCTGCACATACACAAACACAAAAACAAGCATATATTTGTCATTTTAATTATGTTTTTGGTCTTTTGGGTTCGTTTTTCAAGGTAAAAAGTATGTATAAAATAGCAAATACCACGTAACCACGAAGCGAAAACATATATGATAAAAATAGAATTACATCATTTAAGATACTTTGGTAAAATAATAAATTACGTAGGGCACGTAAAATAATAAACGTTTTACTATAAAAGAGAAGCAACCTATCCAGTTAACCAAAAAAATAATTTTTTTACTCATAGTAAAATAAATAATAAAAGTATAGATTAAATAATGACCTGAAATTTACGAAGTGTTATAGTCACCCCCCGTTAAGGGAACTCTAGTCTCTAAAGTTCAACTGGTGTTGTCAGCTTGCGAGGCATTTGATATTACTTTTGCCATATACACTAAGGCTCTTTAAATCAAAAAGTAATAAAATGATTAACTTTACTCATACCATATACCCTAAGGCTCTTTAAGGTATAAGTAAAAGCAATAAACATGAAGTGCATATAATAAGCCAAAATTCGAATCATCAACTTCCAAATCAAAGCTAAGGTTACTATATATTACAATTGAACCGGTTCAACACTTTATTTATTAAACATTTATGCATATAAGTGATACAAGATATTGGGGAGAATAAAGCCACATATTAATTCTTTTTGAGCTGAAAGAAAACAAAAATCTATTCTACGTTTAATGTCATGACTTATAAATAACACTATCATTTCTCGTTCTTCGTAATTAAAAATCTCTAAGAAAGAGACTCGCGAATGCTTAGCCATATAAATTCCAACTCGGCATATTTAAAATCTACATGAGATTAGCACAAGTCTTCTTTTACGTTATAAACGAATAAAGTCTACGAATGTTAAATCTTCTTGAGACTGCACAAACTATATCGTTAATTCGTTTAAGGAAAAATCTAAGGTTTAAAACCGATCGAGTCAAAATTTATTTCTCGTTCTCACCTTTATTTATGCCAAAACACTTATTACATTATTTTTTTTACAACATTTTTCACCTTTTTATGCATAAAAATTTAAATTTTTTGCTATTTTTCATATAAATCACCATTTTTTGGTGGAAAAAAGGGTTACGCGAGAACAAGGGACTGTAAATCAAATCAGATACATTCCCACTTACTAAATACACATTGTCCTCAATTGTGAATATTAATACCCGCATATAATAATTTCACAGGCATAATTCAAGTATTAAGGGGTTAACGATAAGATAGGATATGGGATTCAATTAATGAGCTGTGGATAAAAAGCTCGAATAAATGGACAAACATGTGCACGGAGTCTTCAAAATCAGGGTAATCTATGAATAAAACTACATCAAACCAATAAAACACGAAACACGAGAAGGAAAGCATGCCCCTCTCATTAGTTGTTAGTTAAATAGAAAGAAGATAGAAATGCTTGTTTTTGTTAACCGAGTCACGAGCTTGACTCGACCCCGAATTAATTTGTCCTTGGGGAAAGCAAATGGAAAAGAAAATCTCAATCGGGCTTTCACTAATGTTTGGATAAACATTAAAGCACATGAAAGTTCCATCCCGATGAGAGGCCACCGACTCTAAGTGGAGATGCCGGGGTCAAAAATGGTGTCTTCACTCCCGGTGGAGAGAAGTAAAGGAGAATCCGCAGGGTAGGTGAGAAACGGGAGAAAAGTCCGAATGACAAATGTGAAGGAATCGTCATCTTCAACATTTTGAGAAAAATCAATCTCACCTCCCTCTTGGTCATCATTAAGCTCTTTAAAATTATCAATTATCGGGAGCATCGGGCTCAAAATGTAAGGCATATCTCAACATACGGTGGTTACCGGAGGAGAACTTTTTATATTTCTTTAGTCGAGGAAATGTCGAATCGAAAGAAATTTCTCGGGAAGCTCCAAAAGAGGGTCATTTGAATTATCAATGCTAATCAACCCCTCCTGATCGGGCTCAATCTCAAAAAGAAACGAATCATACTCGGGAAGAGAGTAATTAGCATGGGTAGTGGTACTGCCACTTCTCGTCTCTTCCGTATGATCGCTAAAAGTCTCGAATTCGGGTAAAGAATTACCAAATGAGAAAGAGAAGTATCGGACTCCTCTAAGAACGAATCACTATCCGTGACGTAGATAGGAATTGAAGAGGGAGACCTTATGCAAAAAATACAGGGAGTAGGGTTGTTGTTCAAAGATTCGATATTAGTAATAAGATGCTATTTTCAAACAATCTCTCACGATGGTTAACGTCTTGGTTTTGAAGTAATATCTTCTAAATCAAACTCTTTCTCTTCTTGATCGACATCATTAACCTTCTCTAAGCTAACGAGCTCTGAATAGGAAGGTGATGCATCAACGTACTCGATGTTCTCAAAAGAATCGTCATCACTTGAAGTATCATCATTTGTATCAAAATCGGCTTCAACAATTCCCGGTGGAATTGGAGCAATATGAGCAAGTTCACTGGCGAACTCCTCGAGAATAGGGTCGATCTTAGAAGAATGAACAATTGAAGTATCATGGTTAATCAAAGATTCCACAAGATCAGACTCAACATTAACACGATTATTATCATAATTTGGAACAACATGTATCGTCGGAAATATCCTCTAACTCTCTTAGGATTTGGGGGACTAGGTTCTTATTACTAGATGTAATGTCAAGATGCTCGTCAACCTATACTTAGAGAGTTACGGGCTCCTCATCGGTAAATGGTGTTGATGCTTAGAGTGAATAACGAGCCAATAATATCTCCTAAAGGAATTATAATATCCTCGTCGTCAAAAGTAGTAGAAAGCATTGCGACGGACGGGCAGCAGAAATACTTGTTCTTCAATTATTAAGTTGCCTTTTCTTTTTCGAACTTCGCTCACCCATTCATTTAAAATCTTGTTTAAGTTCTCGTTTCTAATCTCACAATCTCTCTCGTATTCTTCATCAATCTTCTAGCCTCGAAATCTTTTTTTAACAAATCATTGGATTATACATTTAATTTGGTAATCAAACCAATTTCTGCTCATGCCTTATTTCCTCGATAATCATATCCTCTTTTTTCTTTATTTGATATTGTCTTTACTGGCTTATTTATAAGCCCGTTTTTAGCAGTTTTATTTTTCTTACATTAGTTTTAGTGTTAAGTACTTTCAGTAATTTTTTGGAATTTTTATAAAATAGTTTAGCATTTTTAGTATTATTTTTAGATTAAAACTGTTTTTAATTCATAATAAATAAAATAAAAATAAAAAAAATATAATTTCTTTTCTGGAAATTATTTTAAGTCATTTAGGATTTAAAAAGTCATAATTTGTGTTTTTAGGGTTAAAATTTGTCTAATTTAAGTTTTTAAGTCGCGTTTTAATATCCCCGTTAACGTTTTTAGTTTTAATCATTAGTTGCCTTAATTGTTTACTTGCTTTTTCTTGCTTCCCTTTGTGTTTTTAGAATTAGAAATCAAAAACAAAAGTACTTAATATTCAAGCATCAAACAAAATACTTTCGTGAATTTCAAATTCACTTCTCGTCGGGATACGACACTCGGGATATATACTATTGTTTGTCCTCAAGCAATTTTATATAAAACGAGAAACTCTCTATAATATAACTATTTGGTATTATTTTAGAATATATATTTTATTATATATATACTATTATTATATTCAAATCAAATTTTTGACGCCGCTGCCGGGGACGAATTGTACGAATTTCACTAAGTATTTGAAGTTAGTGCCTTGAAGATCCTTCCTCGTGAAGTTATCGTTTATAATTTTCTATTTTCTTTTATAAAACCATAAAAATACAAAAATATTTTGTTTTCAATTTATTTTATAAAATACCAAAAAAATTGAAAAACATAAAAATCAACAGTTGTGTCACTTGTGAAAACGGCTCACCTTTGGATTTACAAACTTTAAGAGAGGTTTGAGGAGGGTCGATCCAACGAACTTCGACCCAAAAGGAGAAGGTTTTTAAAATGCCTCGCGTTTACCCGCTCCTCCGCTTCTTTTTGCGTTTTTCTAGAGAGCTACCGTACACTTGTTCGATTATTGGTTACAAAAATATTTTCATTTTATTATCTTGTTTTTAGTGCATGAGCACTCGCTTTAATTCTTCTAATCTATTTTCTCCGCTTTGAGACCCCGAGAGTCTTATTCGACGATGGAATTTAGGTGAACCGTCATCTCTTTTCGACTTTGAAGAAGTTATGAGCATTCCTCATAATAACATGGGACCGCCTCTTGCGAGGCCCCCTCCTCCTAATAATAATGGTCCACCTCCGGTGGTGAGACCTAACGGGCAAGCTCCCCGATCAATGGAGGAGTTGTGCCAACCGTCTATAGATGGACGAGGCGGACCAATTGCCCAGATTGCAATTCAAGCAACGGATTTTGGGCTTCGTCATCACATGATACAACAAGTTTAAAATACTTGTTAATTTCACGGGTTACCGGGCGACGATGCCAATAGACATATTGATAAATTTTTGGAAATTACTCAACATATGAAGCAAAATCGGGTCTCCGATGACGCTCTTCGTTTATCTCGTTTCCCATATTCCTTGACGCATCATGCTATCGCATGGTATGATCGCCTTCTAAGGAATTCCATCCACTCTTTCGACCATATGTTGTGAAAATTTCTCTCGAAATATTTTCCTCCTTCTATGGTGACTAAGTTAAGGAACGAGATCACGAAATTTGAGCAAAAAATGCACGAATCATTATTCGAGTGGGAGCGTTATAAATTTTCCATTGATTGGTGTCCTAACCATAACATGCTTTTAGTTACACAAATTGATACGTTTTATAATGGTTTGACATTAAGTCATCGGGACACCATCAATGCTGCAGCAGGAGGAACTTTTATGCAAAAGACACCAGAAGAATGTTACGAATTAATCGAGAACATGACCGCTCACCACAACCATTGGGACACTTCAGAAACTCGAGATGAGACATCTAGAAATATCTCCTCTACTACTTCTACCGAGAGTTCCGAAGTTGTTCGACAATTGGAATTGATGAATAAGAATTTTGTATAAATGATGAGGCAAATACAATCCGTCAAATTTATGAATCCGAAATGTGAGACTTATGGTGGTCCCCATTCTTTTACCGAGTGCCCAGCCGTCGATGGCTACACTCAAGAGGCCGATTATGCTACTACGGGTAACCATAATTTGGGGGGTAATTCCTACCAACCATATGGTGACCGTAATTTGCTTAGCTATCGCTCTAATAATTACCTCGGACCACCCGGTTTCAATCAACCGAATGTGCAAAATAATCAAAACCAATACAATCAAAATCAAAATCAAGGGGATTTTCAAGCCCCGAATTATCAAGCTCCGAACAATCGAGGAAGAGGGCAAAACTTCAATCAAGGAAACAACAATTATCAAGCTCCAAATTTTCAAGCTTTGAATTATCAAGCTCAAGTTGGACCTTCAAATGAGTTAACAAACTACATAAAGAGTAATGAAGCTACTTTGAGAGCAATGCAAACTCACATGACTAACATGAAGATGGAATTGCGAAATGAGTTCAAATCTACGATTGATGCAAGAACCAATAAGATAGAAAATCAAAACAATCAAATAATGAACATATTAACTAATATGCAAAATCAAAATTCCTCGGGTTCGGGATCACTTCCTAGTAATACCGTTGCTAACCCGAGAGGAGATGTGGAAGCTATTATCACCCGAAGTGGTGTTGCTTATGATGGAACTACGATTCCACCTACTCCTTCTCCTCCTCCGTAGGAAGTGGAACGTGAAACCGAGGCGACAAAGGACAAGGTGCAGAATACAAGTTTAGAAAGTACCGCACACGTCCAACCTCTGTTTGTCCAAGACCCGATTTCGGAACCCGAAGTTGTTCTGAAGCTTAAACCTAAACCGTCAATACCTTATCCTTCGAGGCTTAACGAACAAAAGCTCCGTGAAAAAGCTAATAATCAAATGTTGAAATTTCTTCAAATCTTTCAAATATTACACTTCGATATTAGCTTCGCGGATGTTCTTTTTCATATGCCAGAGTTTGCTTCTACGTTTAAGAGTCTCCTAAGTAATAAGGAAAAGTTGTTCGAATTAGCAAATACTCCGTTAAATGAAAATTGCTCAGCGGTGCTCCTAAAAAAGTTGCTCAAAAAACTTGGAGACCCCGTCAAGTTTCTAATCTCGTGTGATTTTCCGGAGCTAGATGAATGCTTAGCCTTGGCCGATCTTGGCGCTAGCATTAATCTAATGCCTCTTTCCGTATGGAAGCAGCTTTCGCTCCCGGAACTCACTTCAACCCACATCACACTCAAACTCACAGACCGATCGGTCGCTCATCCGAAAGGTGTCTCCGAAGATGTTTTTGTGAAAGTAGGAAAGTTTTATTTTTTGGTCGAGTTTATTGTAGTTGATTACGATGTAGATCCTCGGGTTCCCCTCATCCTCGGGAGACCTTTCTTGAGGACGGCAAGAACTTTAATCGATGTTTATGGTGGAGAATTAACTCTACGAGTCGATGATGAGGCCATTACGTTTCAAGTCGGGCAAACTTCGAGATACTCCCGTAGTTACGAAATGGTTAATCAAGTCAGTGTCATAGACGTTGCTTGTGAGGAGTATGCTCAAGAAGTGCTTGGATTTTTAGATAATTCGACAAGTGGCAATCCCACTCCTTCGGATCCTATCATTGCTTCTTCTTCCTCCTCGTTCACTCATTTTGAAGGAGGAGATTTCATTTTGGAAGAGATTGATACTGGTATTCGCTATTTTATACATACTTTTTACCTTGAAAAACAAACCCAAAAGACCAAAAACAAAATTAAAATGGCAAATATATGCTTGTTTTTGTGTTTGTCTATGTGCGGGTACGGATATAAAAATTGGACAAAAGAAAAGACAAAACCGGACAAAACCGAGCACGGGATCGGAAAAAGCGCGAGAAAACGAGTTCAAGGGTCAACCCACTATTACAAGAAGCCCATTATCTAACCATGGCCCAACAATTATTAATTTGGCCCATTTTTAAATTTTGCTAATTCTAAAGTTGTGACGTCAAGTCACATGCAAAGGAAATTAATTCCTTGGCCTCACGTGCGAACGCACTACAATGGAAATAACTAGTTATATTGAGACATGTGGCATGGGATCTCACTCTTCTACTAAAATTCAATTTGTGCAAATGGCTATGCAAGTAGCTCACGTGCCCTTAAATAAATAAGAACTAGTCACGTGCAGTTCCATTTTCATGGAATGAGCAAATGAAACAGCGCCACGTGGATGAGAAATTTTATACAACTTTCATTATGTTGTGTTAATTTTGTGAGAGAAGAAAAAAAGAATGATCCAACAGTCAATATTCTTGCTTTCAAAGGAAGCTAATCAGAAAGGCCACGTGGAGTTTTATCAGCGGCTAGATCTTATTTTATAAATGTTCGATCCGTGTGAATGTAAAAGTCAGCCAATCATTGGCTACTCATGACTCAATCATTAGGACAAATTTTCAAGATCACCCCTTCTCACACTCCATAAATACACACGCCACCCTTTCATTTGGAGAGTAGTTTTCTTTTATTTTTTTTAGTTTAGTTTAGATATTTTTTAGCTTATTTCTTTTTTTGTAATTGCTTATTTTAATTTTTATGCTTATTGTACTCAGCTCTTGTCTCAAGCTTTTTTTAAAAAAGATGTAGATAGATTTTTGGTTTAAAATTGATTATAAATCTCCGTTTGCTTATTTTGGTTGCTTATTGTTCATTTATCTTTGATTCATTAGAGCTTATTCTGAAGATTTCGTCTTGTATTTTTATTCACGTCTTATTATTTTCAAAAGTTTTTAAAATTTTATTAAATGACTCCTATAAGCCTTTTAAGCTCATTCGAATCATTTTCTAAAGTTTTTATGCACTTTTCTAAATAATAAGCTCAAATAAGTCGATCTAGCTTATGGTTATGTTTGTTTCATTTTTTTTAGAAACTCATAATTTCTGATTTTAATAACTTCGGGAAAAGCTCATGCGAAATCAAGTGAGCTTATTTTGCTCGATAAACATTGTACACTTATTGCTTATCGCTTTCATCCTTGGTTCGTTAATGTGTTAGATAGCTTTGTCTAAGACCATATTGGCTGTTACATATAGTTGCGTAATTGATTAGTTGATTGCTTATTTTGTTTCCATATTAGTTTATTTAGTTATCTCGATTATGGATCTCGTTTCTAGCTTACATTTCTTTAGCTTATCGTCGTGTTTGGTGGCTTATTTCTTTGAGACAGCTTGTTCATACGAGCTTATTGATTGTTTCTAGTTTCTTTTAAATTGCTTATTAGTGCTTCTAGTTTAATAATTAGTATTGCTTAAATATTTGAAAGTCTCATTTAGTTTTGCTAGTTATTTGTTAGATTTCGTTTGCTACTCATGGATTGTAATAGATCATAGTGCTTATTTTCTGAATAGATGTGTGATTACGAGAGGTAAGCAGTAGCTTATTAAACTCAACTCTTGATAATTCAGTTTAGCCATAGAATCGTTTAAGTCCTAATTTCTAAATGGTACACCAGTTTATGCGCTTAGTTTATAGATTCAGAATGGGCCTTGTGGCATTGGTTTGTTAGAATCTCATTTTGGCCATTTTGGTTTTATAAGAATTCATATTTATGGGTTAATCTTAGGAGTTATCACAGTTAAGGCTACATCGGTTTTTCTAGAATTTTAAATTGAGCCCGTGAATTTGGTCAAAAACAAAGAATTTTATAATTCAAGTGTAATAATAATTTGGTATTTTGGTTAACAATTAGTTATTGTTTGATGTTACTTTTAGGACCTGGTCTACTCAAGATAGCGTGTAGCTTAAGCGTTTATTTAGCTATACACCGAATTTGATTATTTGTTTTAGCCTAAATAAATCGGGTCCGTAATTCGTTTAATTGCGGTCTCCCAAATCGGTTTTCATGTTCTAATACCTTTATAATTAATTAGAGTAGAATTTATTTTCATTTATAAATATGATTGCCTATTTTATTTTCGCCATACTTAGTATAGATTTATTTTTGTCATTAAATTTCATTATGAGTAGTGAGTAGATTTATTAGTGCTTGTTAAGTGATTAGTGATTTGGAATTTAGATGCGGGTTTAAAAAACAGATTTAAAAAATTATTATTAATCATAAGTATTTTCTTTTTGATTTACATTCCGTTATTTATTTTTGATGCAATTTATTTTCTTGTCAAGCATTTCATTTTACTTGTCATTTTAATTTGTTAAACCTAAGCCCGCACTTAATGAACATTTCACGTCACTTAGCAAGCATATTAGTCATTTATATTTTTAGATCATTTTTAGTATAATCTTGTAGTTTTAAATCGTAGAATTAATATTAGTTTAATTTCTAGTATAAAAATAGTTTAAAACCAAAAGCTTAGCTTCTCTTTTATATGCTTTTCCCTTTAGTAGATTTAGAAACCAAATCAAAAATCTTTCAAACCATTCAAAACTCGCGATCACGAACGTTTCCGATTTTCAATTCGCACTTCGTTGGGGAATAAACGACCCGGGAGGTTTTAGAGATATTACTTTGGATAAAAGTGAATTTCTTAATCACCGACGTAAATACTATTCTATACTATTAATGATATCTACCTTATTATTACGTATTTAAAATTATATAAATATAATATATATAAAATATATATAAAAAATAAAATATATATAAATTATATGAATTAAAAGGACGAATCAAATTTTTGGCGCCGTTGCCGGGGAAGTGTGTACGATTTTCGCGTTTCGTTCGAAGATTAGTGTTTTTGAAGATCCTTCCCCGTGAAGTTAATTGCTTTCATTTGTAAATATTTTCTTATATAAAAATATAAAAATCCAAAAATATTTTTCTTCTTATTTTATTTTTATTTTTATTTTTCCTTTTCCTTTATAAAAAACCCAAAAATATTTTCCTTTTATCTTAAAAATAAAAATCCAAAAATATTTTTCTTTCTTATTTTTCCTTATGTATTATTTGAAAAATCTATAAATATTCTTCTCGATCCTCTTATTCGTTTAATTCTTATTCTCTTTACCCTCTTATTCGATTAAAACTTTGACAAACATTGTCCCCCTTCATTTATCAACCTTGCTACGTGTGTGGAGAGCAAATTGTCGTTCATTTTTTCCACGAATGTAATCAAAAAATCTTTCGATAATTTTCAATATTTTCCGACTACTCTTCACAACCCCGGTACGAAACAAATATTTGTGAGTTATATGGAAACAATGCTCATTTTGGTTACGATTGTCCAACACAAGTTCCGTTTGATTATAATCTGAACCCGTGTTTCGATCAAAACTTCGATAATAATTTTCCACTAACTTCACTAAGTTTTTCACAACAATACGTTTGTTGTAAGAACTACGGGGGTCCTCATGAAACTTTTCAGTGTCAACCATTGAACCAAAATTTCTATGAACCTAATTTTTGTTATAATTCTGATACTTCCGGTTTTGACCAATATCAACCCCCGCAGTTTCCCAACAATCATCAATTTCCTCAAGAGACGAGTAAAGAAATTTTGCAAGCTCGTGACGACTTAATGGAAGCTATACAAGCCTTTTTGAAGGAGTATGATCATATACCTCCTAATGAAAAGTGCATGGCTTTATTGCTAGCCGAGGAGAGATTTTTTAAGATTAAGCAAGCTATGGAAGAAGAGAAGAATCAACATGAAGTTTTACAAGAATTGCTTCTTAAACTTATGGATGATTTGCAAATTCTTAAAGGAAGTCAACAAGAAAGAAGAGACGGCAGCTCAAAGTTTTATTCCATATTGGAATTCTTCTATGATTTGATGATGTGAGCAAGAGACAACTTTTTGAAAGACTTTTGCACTTCTTAAAGAAGTTAAGTTCCGTATACCTTTCGGAGTAACACCAAGGATATAAAGGATAGGTCTTGTGGAAAGTTTTTGGTGAAATTAAAGATGCTTTGATGGACAAGCAATATCGACAAGAGGATATTCAAGAATTGATGAGTAAACTCCTTAAAGATGTGCGAAATATCAGTGAAGAGTTTTCAGAATATATTAATTATCCAAGCTGGAATCGTTCGCTTTTCTACTTCGATGATGACGATGATGACTACTATATATGGAAAAGTCCCTAAAGTTGATCTCACCCGATGAACCATCCAAGAGCTCTAAGGACCCTAAATCATGGAACAAGGAACTTAGCACTATTCCTGAAAAGGATAAATCTAGTGTTGAGGACCTCGACCCAATCCCAAGTGGATCCAAGGGTGTCTCCGACGATATTTATGATCATTCTGATGCTGAATATTTGCTTAGTAGAGATATTCCGATCACGTCTCCTAAGATCGATTTTCTTTCCCAGAAGTTCGCCGGTGAATTCGCTCCTATTCCACCGGGAATGGATGAAGACGAATTTGATGAAGAAGAAGTTGATTGTTATGATCATGAGAACATCGAGTACATTGAAGCATCACCTCTCAATTTGGAGTACGATAGTTTAGAGGAGGAGAATGAAGATCAAGAAGAGAAAGAGTTTGACTTAGAAGATATTTTTCAAATCCAAGACGTTATTCTTCGTGAGAAATTATTAAACGTCCATCGTCTTATTACTAATATCGAATCTTTGAAAAACAACCCTACTCCTGATTTTGTGTTCAAGTCTCCCTCTTCATTTCCTATCCCCGTCATGGATAGTGATTCATTCTTTGAGGAGTCCGATACTTTTTTTTCTCATTCAGGTAATTCTTTACCCGAATTCGAGTCTTTTAGCGATCATACGGAAGAGACGAGAAGTGGCAGTACCACTACTCATGCTAATTACTCTCTTCCCGAGTATGATTCATTTCTTTTTGAGATTGAGCCCAAAGAGGGAGGGTTGACTAGCATTGCTATGAATAATAATTTGACAAATGACCCTCTTTTGCAAGCAGTCAATTCTAACGATTCTCTTCCCGAGTTTGAATCATTTCATTTCGATCCGTCATTTCCTCGACCTCCTCTAACCACCGATGATAGATTGCCTTACATTTTGAGCTCGATGCTCCCGTAATTGATAATTTTAATGAGCTTAATGATGACCAAAAGGGAGGTGAGATTGATTTTTCTCAAAATGTTGAAGATGACGATTCCTTCATATTTGTCATTCAGACTTTTCTCCCGTTTCTCACCTACCCTGCGAATTCTTCTTTACTTCTCTCCACCAGGAGTGAAGACACTATTTTTGACCCTGACATCTCCACTTAGAGCTGGTGGCATTTCATCGGAATAGAACTTTCATGTGCTTTAATGTTTATCCAAACATTAATGAAAGCCCGATTGATATTTTCTTTTCCATTTGCTTCCCCATGGACAACTTAATTCGGGGTCGAGTCAAGCTCGTGACTCGGTTAACAAAAACAAGCGTTTCTATCTTCTTATCTATTTTCTAACAAATAATGTGAGAGGGTTCGCCTCTTTCCTTTTTCGTGTTTCGTGATTTATAGTTTTATGTCCAGGATTACCTGGATTTTGAAGACTCTCATGTTCATGGTTTTGTCCATTCGAGCTTCATATCCTCAGCTTCATTTAGGTAATCCGATATCCTAATCTTATCGATTAACCCTTTAATACCTAAATTATGACTTGAAATTAGTATGGATGTATTAATATCACATTGAGGACAATGTGTAGTCTTAGTATGGGGGGAATCTATCGATTTGATTATACCTGCAGCCGTTGTTCTCACGTAACCTGTTTTTCCACCAAAAATATGTGATTTATGTGAAAAATAGCAAAAATTTAATTTTTTTTAAGTGATGAAATAAGTGTTGTGACACAAATAAAGGTGAGAACGAGAAATAATTTTTGACTCAACCGGTTTTATACCTTAGCTTTTTCCTTAACATATTTAAATCGAGTTTGTTGCTAGTCTTATGTAGGCTTATCCATTATGCCGAACTTGATTTATTAGAATAAAGGTTATTGCCAGTCTATGTGACTTGTTAAAGTGCCGATCTTAATTTGCTAGGCTAAGCATTCACGAGTCTCTTTCTTATAGATTTTAAATTGCGAAGAACAAGAAATGATAGAGTTGATTATAAGTCATGATATTAAACATAGAGTAGTTGGTTCTCTTTCAAGCTTATATGTATTAATTGTGGCTTTTTCTCCCATTAGCTTGTATCACTTATATGCATAAATGTTTAATAAATAATGTTGTCCGGTTCAATTTAATTTTTAGTAACTTCCCTTTGATTTGGATGTCGATGATTCGAATTTTGGCTTATTATATGCACTTCATGTTCATTGCTTTACTTATACCTTAAAGAGCCTTAGGGTATATGGTATGAGTAAGTGCATGATTGGAGCTTTCAGGCTGAAGAAGGCATTACAAAATTTGCTCTAATGGCCTATACATCCCAAGGCTTATCAAGTTCATTAAATTCAGACTTTAAGGTACATACTTGTTCTAAAGATTGCTTAAAATCATATGAAACTCTTCAAAAAATAGTATGATCAACAGCGTAAAGCTCTTAAAAAATCCAATCTAGAAATTATAGGTTATCAAATAGGATTAGAATCATTAGAAGCTAGGATAGTTATTCATGAAAAAATGATGCTGCTTATGAAGAAGACATTACATTTTTAAAGTATGATGTCCAAGTAAAAGATATCTCTATCAAAGAGCTTAAAAAATCAGTTAGAAGAAGCTTTAAAGGAGAAAGATGATTTGAAACTTAAACTAGAAAAATTTGAAGAATCATCAAAGAATCTAATTAAACTGATAAATAGTCAAATAAGTGCTAAAGACAAAGCTGGTCTTGGTTATGATAGTCAAATAAATATGAATGAAGTAGTTTATAGTATGTTTAACAGTAGAGAAAGTGATGTGGATGATAGTCCAGTAAATGATAGATTCAAAAAAGGTAAAGGGTTTCATGCAGTTCCCCCTCCCTACACTGGGAACTACATGCCTTCAAGAGCTGACTTATCCTTTGCTGGGTTAGATGATTCTGTCTATAAGACTAAAGTGAGTGAAACTAAAACTAGTATATCTAAGACAAGTAAGGATATTGTAGAAAAGCTTAAAACTGTTAGGCCTAGTGCTCCTATCATTGAAGATTGGGACACTGATAGTGATAATGATAGTGTGTTTAGACCTAAATCTGATCTGACAAAACCAAAGTTTACTAAAATCAATTTTGTCAAATCTGATGAGAATGTGAAATCTATTAATAAGGAAAACACACATAGACAAGTAGAGTATCTTAGGAAAAGTCAAAGTCCTAGGGATAATAGAAGAAACTAGAATGGAATGATGACTCAGAAACTAGGGAATGATTTTGAGTTTATAAAGAAAGCTTGTTTTGTTTGTGGGAGTTTTAATCATTTAATCTAAGATTGTGATTTTTAAGACAAGAAAATGGTAGAAAAACCAGTGTTGAATAATAAGGGAAGGGCTACTGGTCAAAGGGAAATTAGACCAGTATGGAACAATGCTTAGAGGGTGAACCACCAAAATAAATTTACTCACCCGCATCTTAAAAGGAATTTTGTTCTAACAGCAATTATAACAAAGTCAGGACAAGTACCAGTTAATACTGCTAAGCAAAGCTCTCCAAGAGCAGCAACATCAATTAGTATTGCTAGGCCTGTTAATACTGTTGCCCCTAAACCAAAAGTGAATGATGCATTACCCATAATATATTCTTATTTTAAAGCACATTTACCAGTAAAAAGGACTTTTAACCAAAAATCAGCAGCTAAAACCAATAAATTTAATGAAAAAGTTAATACTGCTAGGGTTAACAATCTAACTACTGTTGGGCCAAAAGCAGTAGTTAGTGCTGCTGTGGTAATTGGGGAAAATGCTATTAAGTCCTCAGCATGCTGGATTTGGAGACCAATAGGAAATGTTATTGACCATACCTCCAAAGACAGTGGATCATACATGCTTAAATTAAGTCCTCAGCATGCTGGATTTGGAGACCAACAGGAAATGTTATTGACCATACCTCCAAAGACAGTGGATCATACATTAACTCCTATTGGTTGGCTCACTAAAAGGACTATTTTACCCTCACTCATTTTTGACTACTTAAAGTCACACATCAGACGTGTGGGAGAGCAGTTTTTTAGTTTTTTTTAGTTCAAAAATAAATTTAGATGTAGCTTATTTAGGATTTAGTCTAGCTTATTTTGTAAACATTTTTTTACAGCTTATTTTGCAAACTTATTGTAGCTTATTGAGTTAATGAAATGAAAGTTGATTAGTGTTGCTTAATCTCTTGGTTTACTTCTTTCTTTCTTCTTTCTTTTCTTATTAAAGCTTATTTGTCTTAAGCTTTTTAGAGGCTTATTTTCGTAGCTTATTGACCTGGCTTATCTCGATGAAGACATAAACCTGATAAGTTTAATCTTAGCTTTTTCATTTCATTGTTTTTCTTCCTTCATAAGTTTAGATTGAATAATCCCTTAAAAAAGCTTTAACTTAGCTTAGTTTTCAAATAAGCTGTTGGATTGCTTATTTCTTTTTCTCAGCTTATTTTCTATTCTTGAACGAACTCTCATCTAGCTCGTTCGTTTAGGATCTAAGCTTATATCAAACCGATCAAGCTTTTGTTTAAAGTCGATCTAGTTTCTTTTGCTTATTTCGTCTTCCGCTTAGCTTATCCTTATGCTCAATTCGATCAAACAATAGGAGGCCACGAGTATTAATTTACTCAGCTTATTAATAAGCTTGGGACCTCCTTGAACGATTGAGAGCTTGTTAGGATGGATAGTCATTTTTCCAAAAACCAGTACTTACTCATTTTCAGTTTTGAGTAGCTTATCTTTTATCTTTTCATAAAACAGTTTCATATTTACTAGTAGTTTAGTAGTTTAAAAATAGCTTCATTTACAAAACAACCTTACCACTCCGCTTATTTCATTTCTATAAAACTGATTTCCTCTAGCTTACTAGTGTTAGCTTTAATTGATCTTATTGAATAAATTATAGGGTACGTTTGATTTATAAATCCCTCCTGAATCATATCGTTTTAGAACTTGGATATGTTGGATCAAATTTCTTTCGTTTTGGTTGTAGAATTAATTTGATCTTTTGTTGGATTTCCTTTGGATCTGTTTGGTGTTTAGCCTTAGTTTGGTTCAAGTGTTGGATAGTTGGGCCACGTCTAATAGTTTAGTCAACATTTGGATTGAAAGAACAATTTGGGCTGTGACTTGTTTAATTAGGCAGTTAAAAAAATTGGGCCACGTTATGTTTGATTGGGCATGTAATAAAAGTTGAAATGGTAGATTGTCAAATGTGTATTACCTGTTTCATTAACAGTTTGTATTTTATTGTTTTGACTATTAGTACCAGTCTACTCATAGCTGAGCATAAGGTGTAATTTTAGCTAGATGAATTTAATCTAATTTTCTTTACCTAAAAAATCGGGTGTATTCATTAATTGCGGCCTCCAATACGGTCCATTTTATAGTTTTATTATACTTATGTAGATTATTTTGTCGTAATTTTGTTATGAGTAGTGAGAAGATATATAGTGCCTGTTAAGTGAATAGTGATTAGAATTTAGGTGCGGGTTTAAAAAGATTTATAAAAATATTTAATCATAAGTATTGTCTTTTCGATTTACATTCTGTCATTTATTTTTAATGCAATTTAATTTCTTGTCATTTATTTTTAAGCATTTCATTTTACTTGTCATTTTATTCGTTTAAACCTAAACCCACACATAATTAACAGTTCACGTCACTTACAAAGCATTTTTAAATTTTAATCATTTATATTTTTAGATCATTTTTAGTATAATCTTGTAGCTTTAAATAATAGTTTAATTTTTAGTTAATAAAATAGTTTAAAACCAAGAGTTTAGCTTTCCTTTTATATGCTTTCTCTTTTAGTAGATTTAGAAACCAAATCAAAAACTTTTATGCTATTCAAGCTCGATTTACAACTTGAACGTAGATTTCCATTCACCTCTCGTCGAGGAAACGACCCGGAAGTTTTTGAGATAATCCGCTTTATTAAAAGTGAAATCTAACCTGACGAAATACTATACTATACTATACTATTATTGGTCTATCCTTATTATTACGTATCTATATATTATATTATATATTTTATAAATCAATTTTTGGCGCCGCTGCCGGGGAAGTGTGTACGATTTTCGCGTTTCGTTCGAAGATTAGTGTTTTTGAAGATCCTTCCCCGTGAAGTTAATTGCTTTCATTTGTAAATATTTTCTTATATAAAAATATAAAAATCCAAAAATATTTTTCTTCTTATTTTATTTTTATTTTTCCTTTTCCTTTATAAAAAACCCAAAAATATTTTCCTTTTATCTTAAAAATAAAAATCCAAAAATATTTTTCTTTCTTATTTTTCCTTATGTATTATTTGAAAAATCTATAAATATTCTTCTCGATCCTCTTATTCGTTTAATTCTTATTCTCTTTACCCTCTTATTCGATTAATTCTTTGACATGTCTTCATTTTATCAACCTTGCTACGGGTGTGGAGAGCAATTTGTCGGTTCATTTTGTCCACGATGTAATCTAAATTCTTTCGATAATTCTCAATATTTTTCCGACTACTCTTCACAACCCCGGTACGAAACAAATATTTGTGAGTTATATGGAAACAATGCTCATTTTGGTTACGATTGTCCAACACAAGTTCCGTTTGATTATAATCTGAACCCGTGTTTCGATCAAAACTTCGATAATAATTTTCCACTAACTTCACTAAGTTTTTCACAACAATACGTTTGTTGTAAGAACTACGGGGGTCCTCATGAAACTTTTCAGTGTCAACCATTGAACCAAAATTTCTATGAACCTAATTTTTGTTATAATTCTGATACTTCCGGTTTTGACCAATATCAACCCCCGCAGTTTCCCGATAATCATCAATTTCCTCAAGAGACGAGTAAAGAAATTTTGCAAGCTTGTGACGACTTAATGGAAGCTATACAAGCCTTTTTGAAGGAGTATGATCATATACCTCCTAATGAAAAGTGCATGGCTTTATTGCTAGCCGAGGAGAGATTTTTTAAGATTAAGCAAGCTATGGAAGAAGAGAAGAATCAACATGAAGTTTTACAAGAATTGCTTCTTAAACTTATGGATGATTTGCAAATTCTTAAAGGAAGTCAACAAGAAAAGAAGGAGACGGCAGCTCAAAGTTTTATTCCATATTGGAATTCTTCTATGATTGATGATGAGGAAGCTAGAGACAACTTTTTGAAAGACGTTTGCACCTTCTTAAAGAAGTTCAGTTCCGTATACCTTTCGGAGTAACACCAAGGATATAAAGGATAGGTCTTGTGGAAAGTTTTTGGTGAAATTAAAGATGCTTTGATGGACAAGCAATATCGACAAGAGGATATTCAAGAATTGATGAGTAAACTCCTTAAAGATGTGCGAAATATTAGTGAAGAGTTTTCAGAATATATTAATTGTCCAAGCTGGAATCGTCCGCTTTTCTACTTCGATGATGACGATGATGACTACTATATATGGAAAAGTCCCTAACTTTTGACGACGAGGATGATTATATTCCTTTAGGAGATATTATTGCTCGATATTCTACGTCTAAAGCAATCACACCTGATTTACCGATCGAGGAGCCCGATAACTCTCTAAATATGGGGGATGAGCATCTCGATACTATTCCAGCAATGGAATCGGACGAAGTAATAAAGTCTAGTGTTGAGAACCTTGTCCCAATCCCAAGTGAGTTCGAGGGTATTTCCGACGATACGTGTGATGTGCCCGTTTGTGATGATTCTTCTACTTTTGATGCTTTGAACGATAATTCTGAGATTTTATCCGATTCCAACAATGATGATACTTCGAGTGATGACGATGATTTTGAGGATGTCGAGTACGTTAGCTTAGAGGAGGTGAATGATGATCAAGAAGAGAAAGAGTTTGATTTAGATGATATTTTTCAAATCCAAGACGTTATTCTTCGTGAGAAATTATTAAACGTCCATCGTCTTATTACTAATATCGAATCTTTGAAAAACAACCCTACTCCTGATTTTGTGTTCAAGTCTCCTTCTTCATTTCCTATTCCCGTCGTGGATAGTGATTCGATCTTTGAGGAGTCCGATACTTCTTTTTCTCATTCAGGTAATTCTTTACCCGAATTCGAGTCTTTTAGCGATCATACGGAAGAGACGAGAAGTGGCAGTACCACTACTCATGCTAATTACTCTCTTCCCGAGTATGATTCGTTTCTTTTTGAGATTGAGCCCGATCAGGGAGGGTTGACTAGCATTGCTATGAATAATAATTCGACAAATGACCCTCTTTTGGAAGCAGTCAATTCTAATGATTCTCTTCCCGAGTTTGAATCATTTCATTTCGATCCGTCATTTCCTCGACCTCCTCCGGAACCACCGGATGTTGAGATTTGCTTACATTTTGAGCCCGATGCTCCCGTGATTGATAATTTTAATGAGCTTAATGATGACCAAGAGGGAGGTGAGATTGATTTTTCTCAAAATGTTGAAGATGACGATTCCTTCACATTTGTCATTCGGACTTTTCTCCCGTTTCTCACCTACCCTGCGAATTCTTCTTTACTTCTCTCCACCGGGAGTGAAGACACTATTTTTGACCCCGGCATCTCCACTTAGAGCCGGTGGCATCTCATCGGGATGGAACTTTCATGTGCTTTAATGTTTATCCAAACATTAATGAAAGCCCGATTGAGATTTTCTTTTCCATTTGCTTCCCCATGGACAACTTAATTCGGGGTCGAGTCAAGCTCGTGACTCGGTTAACAAAAACAAGCGTTTCTATCTTCTTATCTATTTTCTAACAAATAATGTGAGAGGGCTCGCCTCTTTCCTTTTTCGTGTTTCGTGTTTTGTGGTTTTATGTCCAGGATTACCCGGATTTTGAAGACTCTCGTGCTCATGGTTTTGTCCATTTATTCGAGCTTCATATCCTCAGCTTCATTTAGGGAATCCGATATCCTAATCTTATCGATTAACCCTTTAATACCTGAATTATGACTTGAAATTAGTATGGGGGTATTAATATCACATTGAGGACAATGTGTAGTCTTAGTATGGGGGGAATCTATCGATTTGATTATACCTGCAGCCGTTGTTCTCACGTAACCCGTTTTTCCACCAAAAATATGTGATTTATGTGAAAAATAGCAAAAATTAAATTTTTTTTAAGTGATGAAATAAGTGTTGTGACACAAATAAAGGTGAGAACGAGAAATAATTTTTGACTCAACCGGTTTTATACCTTAGCTTTTTCCTTAACATATTTAAATCGAGTTTGTTGCTAGTCTTATGTAGGCTTATCCATTATGCCGAACTCGATTTATTAGAATAAAGATTGTTGCCAGTCTATGTGACTTGTTAAAGTGCCGATCTTAATTCGCTAGGCTAAGCATTCGCGAGTCTCTTTCTTAGAGATTTTAAATTGCGAAGAACGAGAAATGATAGAGTCGATTATAAGTCATGATATTAAACATAGAGTAGTTGGTTCTCTTTCAAGCTTATATGTATTAATTGTGGCTTTTTCTCCCATTAGCTTGTATCACTTATATGCATAAATGTTTAATAAATAAGGTTGTCCGGTTCAATTTAATTTTTAGTAACTTCCCTTTGATTTGGATGTCGATGATTCGAATTTTGGCTTATTATATGCACTTCATGTTCATTGCTTTACTTATACCTTAAAGAGCCTTAGGGTATATGGTACTTATAAAATTAGTGATTGAAAAAATGTTGCTTAATTATTTTCACCTTAAAGAGCCTAAGGGTATATGGTGTTAATAATATTACTTGATTTATGTCTTAAAGAGCCTTAGGGTATATGACATGAATTAAGGCAAAAGCAACAAAAGCCAAAATTTCGGTCACTTCATCGGTTTTTAAGGATAAGGGTGGAAGCTAAACTTTATTTTTAACCGTCCCACTTTATTTTTGGAATTAATAAGTATCGAAATAAAAGTCTTAAAGAGCCTTCGGGTATATGACTTAAATAAAATCTTGAGATACAAAATTAGGAAACAAGGGAGGAAAAGTAAGTACACAATTAGTATTTATGAGTAGTGTTAGTATCATGACTTGTATTTGACAATGATCTTGTTTTTAAGCTTAGTATGGAAAAGTGAAAGTTGGGGACGATGAATTTATTTTGCTTGTTCTATGATCCTAAGTATTATAAAAAATAATGAAAGCATAATAAGGGAGGAAAAGTAAGTACACAATTAGTATTTATGAGTAGTGTTAGTATCATGACTTGTATTTGACAATGATCTTGTTTTTAAGCTTAGTATGGAAAAGTGAAAGTTGGGAACGATGAATTTATTTTGCTTGTTCCATGATCCTAAGTATTAAAAAAATGTTAAAAAAATAATGTTATGAAGTGATTGAATATGGAAAGTTATGAAAAAGCATAAAAAATGGAAAGAAATTGAAAATGGAAAAACGGGGCGTTTCTTAACTATTGATTCCTTAGTCCCTTTAGATGAGCACTTTGCTACTTTTTAAGGTGATTAGTTTGGGGGAATTGGAATTTTTAGTTTAAGCGCGTATTTATTACATTGCGTGAGGACACGACAATACTTTAGTATGGGGGAATTTGGTATTCGCTATTTTATACATACTTTTTACCTTGAAAAACGAACCCAAAAGACCAAAAACATAATTAAAATGGCAAATATATGCTTGTTTTTGTGTTTGTGTATGTGCAGGTACGGATATAAAGAAATGGACAAAAGAAAAGACAAAACCGGACAAAACCGAGCACGGGATCGGAAAGAGCGCGAGAAAACGAGTTCAAGGGTCAGCCCACTATTACAAGAAGCCCATTATCTAACCAAGGCCCAACAATTATTAATTTGGCCCATTTTTAAATTTTGCTAATTCTAAAGTTGTGACGTCAAGTCACATGCAAAGGAAATTAATTCCTTGGCCTCACGTGCGAACGCACTACAATGGAAAGAACTAGTTATATTGAGACATGTGGCATGGGATCTCATTCTTCTACTAAAATTCAATTTGTGCAAATGGCTATGCAAGTAGCTCACGTGCCCTTAAATAAATAAGAACTAGTCACGTGCAGTTCCACTATCATGGAATGAGCAAATGAAATAGCGCCACATGGATGAGAAATTTTATACAACTTTCATTATGCTGTGTTAATTTTGTGAGAGAATAAAAAAAGAATGATCCAACAGTCAATATTCTTGCGAAAGGAAGCTAATCAGAAAGGCCACGTGGAGTTTTATCAACGGCTGGATCTTATTTTATAAATGTTTGATCCATGTGAATGTAAAAGTCAGCCAATCATTGGCTACTCATGATTCATGACTCAATCATTAGGACAAATTTTCAAGATCACCCCTTCTTACACTCCATAAATACACACGCCACCCTTTCATTTGGAGAGTAGTTTTCTTTTATTTTTTTTAGTTTAGTTTAGATATTTTTTAGCTTATTTCTTTTTTTGTAATTGCTTATTTTAGTTTTTATGCTTATTGTACTCAGCTCTTGTCTCAAGCTTTTTAATATAATGTAATAGATTTGGTTTAAAGTTGATTATAAATCTCGGTTTGCTTATTTGGTGCTTATTGGTTCATTTATCTTTGTCTCATGAGAGCTTATTCTATAAGCTAAGATTTCGTGCTTATTTTCACGTCTTATTATTTTTCAAAAGTTTTTAAAATTTTATTAAATGACTCCTATAAGCCTTTTAAGCTCATTCGAATCATTTTCTAAAGTTTTTAAGCACTTTTCTAAATAATAAGCTTAAATAAGTAGATCTAGCTTATGGTTATGTTTGTTTCATTTTTTTTAGAAACTCATAATTTCTGATTTTAATAACTTCTGAAAAGCTCATGCGAAATCAAGTGAGCTTATTTTGCTAGAATAAACTTTTGTACACTTATTTGCTTATTCGCTTCATCCTTTGGTTCGTTAATGTGTTGATAGCTTATTCTAAGACCTTGTGGCTGTTTTATGTTGCTAATTTGATTAGTTGATTGCTTATTTTGTTTCCATATTAGTTTATTTAGTTATCTCGATTATGGATCTCGTTTCTAGCTTATGTTTCTTTAGCTTATCGTCGTGTTTGGTGGCTTATTTCTTTGAGGCAGCTTGTTCATACGAGCTTATTGATTGTTTCTAGTTTCTTTTAAATTGCTTATTAGTGCTTCTAGTTTAATAATTAGTATTGCTTAAATATTTGAAAGTCTCATTTAGTTTTGCTAGTTATTTGTTAGATTTCGTTTGCTACTCATGGATTGTAATAGATCATAGTGCTTATTTTCTGAATATGTGTTTAAGCAGTAGCTTATTAAACTCAACTCTTGATAATTCAGTTTAGCCATAGAATCGTTTAAGTCCTAATTTCTAAATGGTACACCAGTTTATGCGCTTAGTTTATAGATTCAGAATGGGCCTTGTGGCATTGGTTTGTTAGAATCTCATTTTGGGCCATTTTGGTTTATAAGAATTCTTATTTGGGTTATGTCTTAGGATTATCACAGTTAAGGCTACATTCGGTTTCTAGAATTTTAAATTGGGCCCGTGAATTTGTCAAAACAAGAATTTTATAATTGCAAGTGTAATATAATTTGTATTTTGTTAACAGATTGTTATTGTTTGTGTTACTTTTGGTACCGGTCTACTCATGAGGCGTGGAGCTTAAGGGTTTATTTAGCTAGACCGAATTTGATTATTTGTTTTAGCTAAATAAACCGGGTGGTATTCGTTTAATTGCGGGCCTCCAATTCGGTTCATTTTCTAATCCTTTGTCAATTAATTAGAGTAGATTTATTTTATCATTTTAAATATGATTGCCTATTTTATTTTCGCCATACTTAGTACAGAATTATTTTTGTCATTTAATTTCATTATGAGTAGTGAGTAGATTTATTAGTGCTTGTTAAGTGATTAGTGATTTGGAATTTAGGTGCGGGTTTAAAAAAAAGATTTAAAAAATTATTATTAATCATAAGTATTTTTTTTCGATTTACATTCCGTCATTTATATTTTATGCAATTTATTTTCTTGTCAAGCATTTCATTTTACTTGTCAATTTAATTTGTTAAACCTAAGCTCGCACTTAATGAACATTTCACGTCACTTAGCAATCATATTAGTCATTTATATTTTTAGATCATTTTTAGTATAATCTTGTAGTTTTAAATCGTAGAATTAATATTAGTTTAATTTTTAGTATAAAAATAGTTTAAAACCAAAAGCTTAGCTTCTCTTTTATATGCTTTTCCCTTTAGTAGATTTAGAAACCAAATCAAAAATCTTTCAAACCATTCAAAATGCGCGATCACGAACGTTTCCGATTTTCAATTCGTACTTCGTTGGGGAATAAACGACCCGGGAGGTTTTAGAGATATTACTTTGGATAAAAGTGAATTTCTTAACCCGACGGAAATACTATCTATACTATTATTGATTATCTTCCTTATTATTACGTATTTATATTATATATATATATATATATATATATGTGTGTGTGTAAAAAAGGACGAATCAATACTTTTCTACGTACCCCGGAAGAGCTTTCTAACTTAGATGACGATTATTACGACACGGAGGGAGACATTCTTTACCTTGAGAAATTGTTGAATGAAGATCCTTCTCTGACTCTCCCTCCGTTAATGAATGACGACCTTAAGCAAGTTGACGTTACTATGACTAAGCCTTTAATCAAAGAACCACCAGAACTCAAGCCTAAGGATTTACCTTCTCATTTAGAATATGCATTTTTAGAAGGAACCGATAAATTACCCGTCATAATTTCTAAAGAGTTAAAAAATGAAGAAAATGCCCCCCTTTTAAAGGTTCTTAAGTCAGACAAACGGGCCATCGCATGGAAAATTTCTGACATTAAGGGTATCGACCCTAGTTTTTGTACTCACAAGATCTTAATGGAAGACGGCTTCAAACCGGCGTTTCAACATCAAAAAAGGGTGAATCCGAAAAATCATGAGGTTATCAAAAAGAAAGTTATCAAACTCCTTGATCCTGTATTGATTTACCCTATCTCCGATAGCCCATGGGTGAGTCTCGTTCATTGTGTGCCTAAGAAGGGTGGCATGACCGTAGTTGAAAACGGAGATAATGAGTTAATACCCACTAGGTTAGTTACGGGATGACGAGTTTGTATTGGTTACCGAAAGCTTAATGATGCCACTCGTAAAGACCATTTCCCGTTTCCTTTTATGAACCAAATGCTAGAACGTTTAGCAGGGAACAAATACTATTGTTTTTTAGATGGATTTTCTGGATATTTTCAAATTCCAATTGACCCGCAAGACCAAGAGAAGACTACCTTTACTTTCCCTTATGGGACGTTTGCCTACCGACGTATGCCTTTTGGCTTATGTAATGCTCTGGGCATGTTCCAAAGGTGCATGATGGCCATTTTCATGATATGATCGAGGAAACAATAGAGGTCTTTATGGATGATTTCTCGGTCTTCGAGGATTCTTTCTCGTCTTGCCTCTCCTATTTAGACAAAATGCTAAAACGGTGCGAAGACACAAACTTAGTTCTAAATTGGGAGAAGTGCCATTTCATGGTTAAAGAGGGCATTGTCCTCGACCACAAAATTTCTATGTCCGGGATTGAGGTCGACAGAGCTAAAGTTGATGTTATAGCTAAACTCCCTCATCCGACTTCCGTCAAAGGCATTCAAAGTTTTTTAGGTCACGTCGGGTTCTATCGTTGATTTATTCAAGATTTTTCTAAAATCGCCCGACCGATAACCCATCTTCTCGAAAAAGAAACTCTGTTTATTTTCTCGAAAGAATGTGTTGAAGCGTTTAATATACTTAAAAAGAAGTTAACCGAAGCCCCGATTTTAGTTGCCCCCGATTGGGACCTACCATTTGAAATTATGTGTGATGCTAGTGATTATGCGGTAGGTGCAGTCTTGGGGAAATGTAAGACCAAACATTTTCAGCCTATACACTATGCAAGTAAGACCATGAAAGATGCTCAAGAAGATTACACGACTACGGAAAAAGAATTATTAGCCATGGTGTATGCTTTCAAGAAATTCTGGCCTTACTTAGTCTAATCGAGTACCATAGTGTATACGAACCACTCGGCTCTTAAGTATCTTCTTGCTAAGCAAGATGCTAAACCGAGATTGCTTTGGTGGATTCTCCTACTTCAATAATTTGATGTCAATATTCGTGATAAAAAAGGAGCGGAGAATCTCGCGGCCGACCATTTTTCTAGAGTAGATAACCCTTATCAAGATGATCTCGAGAAAAAGGAGATTACCGAAACATTTCCTCTCGAGACCCTTGGAATGATAACTTTTCATGGTGATTCTAATACCCCATGGTTTGTCGACATTGCAAATTACCATGGAGGAAATTTTGTAGTGAAAGGGATGTCGTCCCAACAAAAAAAGAAATTCTTTAAGGACGTTAAGCATTATTTTTGGGACGAGCCATACTTGTTTAAGATTTGTACGGATCAAGTGATTAGACAATGTGTTCATGGCCAAGAAGCCGTTGATATCCTCATGGCTTGTCATAATGGACCCATCGGGGGACATCATGGTGCGAACTACACTGTTAAGAAAGTCTTCAATTCCGGTTTCTATTGGCTGACAATTTACCATGATGCCTACGACATGGTGAAGTCATGTGACTCGTGTCAACGTCAAGGCAAAATCTCGCAAAAAGACGAAATGCCTCAAAATGTAATTCAAGTATGCGAGATCTTTGACGTGTGGGGCATCGATTTTATGGGACCATTCCCGTCTTCTTGAGGGAACAAGTTCATTCTCGTGGCCGTCGATTACTTGTCTAAATGGGTTAAAGCAAAAGCGCTCCTTACTAATGATGCCCGAGTTGTCGTTAAATTCTTGAAATCTCTTTTTACCCGATTTGGAACTCCTCATGCTATAGTCAGTGATCGCGGTACTCATTTTTGCAATGACCAATTCGTGAAGGTCATGCTTAAGTATGGAGTTACTCACCATCTATCTACCGCGTATCATCCATAAACGAGTGGACAAGTGGAGGTTTCAAATCGTGGTTTGAAATGTATCTTAGAAAGGACCATAGGTGAAAATTGTGCTTTATGGTCCGATAAGTTAGATGATGCTTTATGGGCTTTCCGTACCGCTTTCAAAACACCCATCGGGTGCACTCCTTATAAGCTCGTGTACGGAAAAGCTTGTCATCTTCCTATTGAACTTGAACACAAGGCCTATTAGGCCTTAAAGCATTGTAATTTTGACCTTAAGATCGCAGGTGATCACCAAAAAGTTCAAATGAATGAATTAAATGAACTCCAGGATCTAGCCTACGAGAACTCTTTAATCTATAAATAGAAAACGAAGAAGATTCATGACTATAAAATTAAGAACCGCGTATTCAACGTTGGTGATCGAGTTCTTCTCTTCAATTCTCGATTAAAGATTTTCTCGGGCAAGCTCAAAACCCGATGGACCGGACCGTTCACCGTTGCTTAAGTTTTCCCTTATGGAACCGTCGAGTTATCTCAAACCGATGGACCAAATTTCAAGGTGAACAGACATAGACTTAAACACTATTTTAGAGGGGACATACCACCGATGGTTGTCTCGGATCTCCAAACATTCCCCATGTACCATTAAATTCGGGGTCGAGTTAGGCTCGTGACTCGGTTATCAAAAACAAGCGCTTCGTGGGTGGCAACCCATGCTTATCCTTAGTAATAGTATATTAGTATAATATTTATTAGTAATTGTGATGTGAAGAGGCTCACCTCTTCCTTTCTCGTGTTTCGTGTTTTATGTTTTATGTCCAGGATTGCCTGGATTTTGAAGACTCTCGTGCTCGTGGTTTTGTCCATCGTTCACTCGATCTTCTATCCTTCGCATGCTTATTTATGGGAATCCGATATCCTAGATCTTATTGATTCACGTTTATCTATTAGCATAATTAATAAACGACTTTAGATTTGCGTAGAGACCCCTTAATATTTGGATTATGCCTTGAACTTAGTATGTGGGTGACAGTCTCGCATTAAGGACAATGTGTAGTTCTAGTATAGGGGGTATATTTCGATTTGATCTTACTTGCATTTTCCTTGTCTTCACGTAAACCCGTTTTGCCACCAAAAATATGCCAAAATTAAAAATTTTCAAAAATAGAATAAATGTTTAGACACATAGTTTTGTCTTTTTAAGGAATAAATTTTGACTTGATCGAGCATGTTGCGCTCTAGCTTGCCCCTTAACTTATATAAATTTAAGCTTTTGCTAGTCTTTTATACAAAAAGCTTTAAAACACGAATTCTAGCTTGAAAAAGCTAAGAGTTTGCAAGTTTCCATAATAGACTTTAAATATGCAAAGCTTGTTTTATTAGACTAAGCATTCGCGGATCTTTTTATTAAAGATTTTAAATTTGTGAAAAACGAAAAATGATAGAGTTGTATATAAGTTAGATGCTAAACATAGAGTAGTTGGATCTCTTTAAAGCTCATAGAGGTTAATTGTAGCTTTTTGCTCCCATCAGCTTAGTAAACGTTATATAAATGTTGAATAAATAAATCACTTCGTAGAGATTCCTTCTGGTGAAATTAAGGTACACATTGAGGTTTTGTCAGTGTTGTGGGGAAATAGGCTACCGATTCCTGACGGCTGGCTACCGTTGTCTAGGTAGTTAAAAGACCACATGACTTGAAATTTGGCTATAATAATAATATAAGTTATGTAATAAATCGAAGCCAAAATAAGACCACTACCTCTTGCCGGCTCACAACGGATGTGGTAGTCGTTTAAAGGGTGGAGGTAATAATAATAATAAAAACTGTGGGCTGATAAAGGTTTACTGCCTCTTGTCGGCTCACAACCGATGTGGCAGTCTTCAAAAGAAGGCCCATAGTAAGAATAATAATCCGAGACTGATAAAAGTTTGCTGCATCTTGCCGGCTCATAACCGATGTTGCAGCCTTCTAAAAGGTCGAGGATCACCGAGGTCGAAATAAGACTCCTGGACCATGGTCGGCTCGCATACCGATGTGGCAGTTGTTTAAAGGACCAAGGTTTAATAATGTTGCAATAATAATAATAATAATAAAGCCAAATTTTGACTCCGGGGTTATCTAAATAAAGCTCCGTCTCTGGACTCGTAGTTGAGTTGTTTCGGATGAAATAGAAAGGATAACCCCTAAATCGTGCGAAATTAGAACTTTAATGTAGACCTTATTCTCATCTTAACTTGTATTTAACAATGATTTCGTTTTTAAGCATGGTTTGGGCGGGTGAAAAATCATGGATGATGAATTTATTCTTTTAGTATTTCTTGTTCCGTGATCCTTAAAGTTATGATATGTATAAATGTTAATTAAATGGTAAAACGTGGAGCTTTTCAAAACTAGTGATTTTTTAATCCCTTTAGATAAACACTTAGCTACTTTTCAAGGTAATTAGTATAAGGGGGTTGAAATTTTTAGTTTTCTAAGTGTGTATTTAGGACATTGCGTAAGGACACGGCAATAGTTTAGTATGGGGGATTTTGGTATGTGCTTAAAAACACATACCTTTTACCTAATAAAACGATCCTGAATGACCAAAAATAGATCATAAATGCTATATATATGCTTGTTTTACGTTATGTATTGTGCATGTATCGGATATCGACAAAAAGTCAAAAATAAGGCCAAAGCTGACAAAACAGAGCACGGGAATGGAAAGAGCATGAAAAATCAAAGCCGAAGGCGTATACATCTTTAATAGGCCAACCCGAACCCATTTTATTGGGTTGGGTCAGCCCATTAACTTTGTATCTTTATTAACATAAGCCTACATCTTAAATTTAACCAAGTCTATAATCCATTTAACCATTTACCCATTTTGAGCCCAAATAATAAGTCATAGCCCAATCCATAACCCAAGTCAAACAATACAATACACAGGTCAACGCCCCAATGTTATAAACAAAACACTGTTTATCTTTTACCTCTTTTACGTCCCTCACTTACACACATAACTTACATACGCTGGGTAAATCCACTCACTCACCCACACACACACTCAAATGCTTCTAGAAACCTTATCCCTAACACCCTCTGACGCCCAATTTAGCCACGCTAGCGATCCTTGAGCATCTGATTGGTTGAAAGGACGTGGCATCAAATCAAGGGCTCAAAATGATAGAATGAAGATCAAGGGCTTGGATTAAAGGATGGGGGAGCGTCTCAAGGGGCTAGAAGCTTCATCATCTCACTATAAATAGGGAGGTAAATCACACAGGGAAGGGCAGCTAGTGTAGTAATAGTTTAGGAATAGGGTAGTCTTGCTTATAGCTTATTTTCTGCTTATTTAAATGCTTATTGTAATTTCCTTTCAAGTTTTAATGTAATCCTTTCAAGTGATTAATAAAATTTAGTTTTATCAATAAGTGTGTTTTTTTTATACTATTTTAACTAAAAGTAATTGTTCTTAATGTGTTAGAATTTAAGTTCAAATAAGCTCTTATTACCCTATTTAGCTTGTACCTCACTGAGTTAAGCTTTTACAAAGCTTAACTGAGCCTTACCTCTCTAATCACTCAAAATTACTTAATAAGGGTCTTAATAAGCTTTTATGGATGATAAGCCAAAAAGGGATAGGCTTATGGCTTTCTTACCAGCTTATCTATGATAAGCTGGAGCTAGTTGATAAGCTTTATTAAGCATTTTAGCTCCCTGTTTAGCTGGGACAAACGTACTATCTCTTTTATTTTAAATTTAGCTTATTGTCTGATTTGCTTATTGTCTGCTTATTCACTGCTTATTTTCTGCTTATTCATGTTTATTTTGCCTAATGTTAGCTTAAGATGCTAAGTTTTTAGTTTTAAACAGTTTTGTTTAAGTTTTAATTAAATCTGTCCTAAAATCAGTAAAATTGGCTTTTTAGTCTAGCTTATCATTAAGTGCTTATTTTTCCTTAATCTTTGCTTATTTGTCTTTTATTTGCTTAGCTCTTAATCTGTTTTGGTAATAGTTAGCTTATTTCTAGTCTAAAGTGCTTAATAGGTCCAGGGTCAAATCTGATTTAGCTTATTTTGTTTGCTTCTTGCTTATTGTGTCCTATAAAGCCAAAAAGTTTAGCTTAATTTCAACATCTTTAGGAAACCAAAAACTGTCACTTTCTAACAGATTTTTCTTCCTTATTTTTTTGCTTTGTCAAAAAGTCATTTCATTAAAGTTGCTTATTTTAGTTGGTAGTTTAGCTTTTTCAAATAAAAAAATATTTTGTCAAAAAGAAAGGTCACAGGTTTCGAACCTGTGACCTCTCCCTCAACACACCAACACTTTAACACACACACCCTTTACCAGTAGCGCCATTGGAACTTTTTTGTCAACCTTTTGCACCCTTAATTACTTATGCATAATTTTCAGTTTCAGCTATTTAGGCTTATTTGCTTATTTACTGCTTAAGATTAAATCTGTTTTTAATTCATAAAAATTAAAATAAAAGTCTAAAAAATATAATTTCTTTTTCAAAATTTATTTTAATTCATTTAGGTGTTATAGATTTGCAATTTGAAGTCTTAGGGTTAAATTTAATGTTTTTGGTATTTAGTTGCGTTTTATTTAGCATATAATTTAATTGCTTTAAATGTTTAATTCCCGTTATTCCTAGTTTAGCGTGCCTTTTATTTAGCTTCTCTTGCATTTTTAGAATTAGAAATGAAAAATGATAATATTCGATATTCAAGCATCAAACAAAACACTTTTGTGAATTTCAAATTCATTTCTTGTCGGGATACGACATCTGGGAGATAAAATATTGTTTGTCCTCAAGCAATTTTCTTATCAAACGGGATACTCTCTATACTATAATTAATTTGAGATATTTAGGATATATATTTTATTATATATAGACTATTTGGATCAAACCAAATTTTTGGCGCCGTTGTCGGGGAGAGGTGTACGATTTTCGCGAAGTATTTGAAGTTAGTGGCTTGAAGATCCTTCCCCGTGAAGTTATTGTTTATAATTTTCTATTTTCTTTTATAAAAACTATAAAAATACAAAAATATTTTGTTTTCAATTTATTTTATAAAATACCAAAAAAATTGAAAAACTCAAAAATAACCGTTGTGTCACTTGTGAAAACGGCGTATGCTTAAAATCTTATAGGATCCCGATCTTGATCATAGGATCTTAAGATCTACTCCGATCTGATCTTACTTTTTTCAAACTAGAAACTAAAGAACTACAAATTTATGGGTTGTGTTTCGTAGAATTTAAAAAACAACATGTTAATCTTCTTAAACATTTCATAATCCTAGTTTAGGACAACATTTCTATGAAACATTCATATAATTTTGTGTTTATAATATATAATAATTTGTAGATTTGTATAATATTACAAAGACTATTAAGACAATGAAATTATTGTAGGATCTTACGATCCCGATCTGACTTTACGATCTCGATCTTAGAAAGACGAAAACGATCCTGGGTATGATCCCAATCTTGAAAACCTTGATTTATGAGTAAGGAGGTAAGAAAAACTCAAAGCATGATTAACCTCCAAATACCACAAACTCAATTAGTCACTTGGACTTAATCCATGATAATTAACAATGGATTTGATCACTAATCATCTTGATGCAAACAAGCTAAGTGTTTTGCATCTCAAGTAAAGCATGTCCCATAACGGGAAAGGATGCATGTACGCAAAGTGACATTTGACTTTGTTTGACCAATAAGGGAGTAAAACTCGTTACGTGATTAAGAACAACGTAAATCCATATTAAGGTCAAATGAATACTTTCGTTTGATGGTATATTGAAAGTATGTCCATACTAGGTTTAGAAAGAAGTTTCGGCCTTGGCTAGAGGCGTTTGATAAAACATTTGAATTGGCGTTTTGTTGACAAACGGAATGATTCGTTTTTGCTCCTCTCTAAGTCTAAACCTCATTTGAGGTGTTCCCAAATGCTCAAATATCATGTACATACCTTTATTGAAGTTTCCACATGTGTCGGGCAAGAGGAAAGTCGACAAAACTAAATCCGTAAAAACAGATACCGCGAGTGGCGCGCTGGCCACACGCTAGATTCACATTTCCGTTTTTACGGATTTTGGTTATCGTTTGTTATTTTATGTTTTGCGAACGTTTATTTGTCATCGTTAAAACATAAAAGAGATTCTAGTCAATGTTGCACCAACATATATGACCAGAGTGACATGATGTGCATTACCTAATGTTGATGGTGCTGAGGAAAAAGTATGGGACCGCGAGTATAAGAGCAGCATGAACGGGGAGCAATAGCATGCGTTTTCGACCTATGATGCGACAGAACGATATCGTTCTTCTAGAGGCGGACCTATGCTTTGCATATACGGTGCCCAAGAACCATCTTTGATGACAAAATCTTTTAGAAGCGATGTATAAATATTTTTCGAAATCACTTTAGAAATTATTTAGAAACTATCTTAGAAATTTTAAAAAAAAAACCTACTTTTAGTATAAATTATTTTTAGCCCAAATCACTATTATCCCAGAGAAACTAACCCCATTGATAATACATAATTAACTTTAAAAAAATGGCGTAGAAGGTAAAATACTAAGCCATTACTCGGCAGCTGTGGTAAAAAAAATAGACGCATTAACTATTATGTTATAAATTTATGTTTATTGTTCATTTTCACTATCGCATCTTGTTAAATTAGACCCGATCAGACCCAAAAAAATGACAGGTTGATAGATCCATTGCATTTTTCGACTTGACCAAATCAAGGAACCACCTTAAATTTTTGGTTAGATCCGCCACTGCGTTCGTCGCGTTATAGGCTCTCGTGTCGTGGTGGTCAGCCGTGTTATACACATTTTCCTTTTTTTTAAATATCATTTCTGTTTATGTTTGTTGTTGGTACCCAACGAGAGGTAGAAGATGAAGCTTTTTTTCACTTTCAGTCCCTTTAGAATTCGTTGTGCTAATTCTAATCTTCGTTTGTTCAATTCTTACATCGTTAGTCCTTTTTAGAATTGTGTAGTTAGTCCTTTGATTTTTTTTCATACTTAACTGGTTCCTAAAATAGTAAAATGTATAAAATTGGTAAGTTATTATATTTAAATTGTGTAATGTTTTGATTTTTATATGTTGCATTATTTAAAAAATGGAACTAATTAAAAAATTGTAGAGCCCCATGGTATCCTAAAATTTGACTGATGATGGAGGGTGTTTTTCGGCTAAGTTATATGTTCTGAATTATAGAATGAAAAGCTAACGTTAGAACAACTTTGCTATAACCCAAGCAGTCCAAGGCCTTAGCTGGTGAACGGCCTTCCTTACCAAAAATAAGCAGCTTTTTGATCCACCATAGTTAGAAATGTCTTTCAACGCCCGAGTTCAGTGACGACGACAACACACTATACTAGTGATACAAGGACTATTGAAATAGACTTAATGTCTTCGAGATGAAAAACAAACAAATATGGATCATCGCATATAGTCAAACATTCGCATTTCAAAATTGTTTTAGACAACTATAAGTCGCTTAAACTAATTTACACCGAGTGACAATACGCATATAGTCTCATGATTATACCAAAATCTCATGCATAGCTCACCTGCACTAAAAATTACCTAGGGACTGTCTCCTCACCCACCATTGCACTTAGTCTTACAGAGTAGCAGTTTTTAGTGTAGGACAAGTGTCAGCAAAATGTGATTTCTGATTCCATGGTTAATGGTATGCGATTTTTGATTTTATGGTTAACGGTGGACTGGTGGTGCTGTGGACTTGTGGTGGTGATGGAAAAAAATTAGGTAATGCTTGTGACTTTAAGGGGTAGATAAGGGTGTCTTTGTTAATTTTTACAGTAGTAGATAAAAGAAAAAGCCGGCAACAATAAAAGGATGTACGTATGTCATGATTTTAGTGAAGTCGCACAGCCGGTCACTCACGTTGGTCTATTTTGAAATTCTAATTTCTTTTAGGCTAGAAAGCTGACTATGCTTTCATATGCCAAATGTTGCAAACGAGTTGGAATGTAACTCACGCGTTGCGGCGGGGACTAACATGTTACTGCAACGTATAAAGGAAATGTACAGTTGATTTTTTTATTTTACAGAATTAAAAAATAAGCATCATATCTTTATAAAAAAAATTAAAAAATCACCAGTAAATCGATATACATGAAAACATATCGGATTTGTACGTGATGTTATAGACAATTCAGTTATGCAACATTCATAAACCCGAAACCAAAATAGAGCTCAATATACCAATACCTTTCATGGCGTAAACTCTTACATCAGAATCTTCTTGTGCAATTATAAATCTATCAACAAATGTTTTAACTGTGGGATTTCCCATTTCAAATTTGTGCGTTCATCGTGACTACTAATTGCTTCGTGTACGTATTATCAGTTATGTCACAGAAATCTTCTGTGTGCGGAGGACTAATTTCTTCATGCTTTCTGTTAGGGGTGTGCACGGTTCGACTTGGGTCGGTTTTTGGCTAAAACCGAAACCGAACTGAAATATTCGGTTTTTATAAAACCAAAAACCGAAACCGCTCGGTTTTTGGCGGTTTCTCGGTTTTTGTTGTTCGGTTTTTCGGTTTCAAACCGTTTAAATTTGGTTTTTGCTAATTTATATTAATAAACTTGTTTTACGTAGAACATTGGTTATACATCTGAGGGTCATGTTGATTTAGTCTTATTTAAAAGGACATTTTTTACTAATGGCGTTGGACTTGACTCTTTCTTGATAACCTTTTTCGGCGTCGTCTTCTGAGCAACGACATTATTGGATAAGTCGCCCAACATAACTCTCTTCTTGTTAGATGGTTGGAACTGAGATCCAGTCCCTTCCATTGCTATCTTTTTTGCCAACCGAGTAACTCGAAGACCACCAACACAGCTGTTGATGTTGTTGATGTTGGTGTTTTCCGGGTTTGATGCCATTCGATTTCGAGCCATCTGTACACATGTGACTGGCGATTGTAGTAGACCATTTCATTAGGTGTTTTTGTACTAACCAAACAGTAAAGAGTTGTGTGTATAAATTTCCATTAGGAATTAAGAACTATTAGTCGTATGTACCTGTCTGAAGAGCCCTTTGCAGCATTCATTACTCATCAGCTAGGCACTCGGCAATTGTCCAAACACAATTTTTTATTTTCACTTTCACGTGCATTATGTGGTAGAAGATAGATAGTCTGGCTGAACACATCTTAGAGGTGAGAATCACAAACCTAAACGATTGGGCAACACCAACAGAGCCGATCCGGGTTGCATCTTTCTCGGTCCACTGCAATACGGATACAACATTCATTCACTTTCCTTAGTCCTCCATCATATAAGAGATATAAAATGACTACCCCAAAACGATAGACAATAATTGAAAATCATAAATTCAATTTCGGAACGGATGTAGAACATCGCATAAACTGAACTAAAATGTGTCTATAAAAGAATACAGAAGTTGTATTAGAGTATAGAAAAGCCATCATAACCAACCTTTCCTGTTCTGATGTATTTTGGCACTTTGTCTTGCTGAGCAAAAACTGCGTGAGAACCCTGTAATTGTGGCAAGTAAATCCCGTGAAGCAGCATCCTTACCAGTCCATACCCTCCCTTGAGCAATCTTCTCCATTGTATCCACCTGCATCCATAAACACCTACACATAATTCAAACCCCAAATTGGTCAAAAAGGCCACACCGGGGGATCAGTACCTGGCAAAATAATAAGCTCTACACGTATTTTTTTTTCCTTACGTGGCTTATTCACCGTGATTTTCTCACTATGCCTACCACAATCACAGATATAACCACTTTTCATTGTATTCTCTTTTTAACTGCTTTCAAAACCGCCCATCACTCTAAAATACTTTCAATAGCAGTTGATGATAGACTTCTAATTCAGTAACAACCTTAATCGAACCAACATTAGTGCTTTGTTGTTGAATCTTCACAAGTGACTAAAGATTCGTTCGGGTAAGTCTAGGGTTTTAATTTTCTTCAATTTTGTTTTGTTAATTGTCATATGCTTTCATCTAACATCCAGCTATTTGTTAATTTACTCAAATCCATCGACTCTTATATAACAGATTAAAGTATTTTGTGGTTGATCAAAGTGTTTCCAATAAAATTTCCATTTGCTTTGTCTATTCCAGCAAAGTTTTATAATGTATACATATCAAGTGTTCCATGAAATGTCTAATTGATTTTTTTTTTTAATTAATAAAAAATCTTCTTACTTTTGTAGGAAGTTAATGATTTATTTGCTGAATTTTCTTTGTTAACTTATGTTCACAAAGCATCTTATTTGGATGGTTGTCAAGATATCTTTTATTTGGATTCACTCGAGATTTATTTATGAGCATCTTTTTATCTGCAACTCCATGACCAAATGTGCTTATTATATTTTTTCAACTATTATTAACAAATTTCTTTTTAGATTAGTATACTTCAATGATTTCATGTTTTTAATCTTCTACTTCACATTCGACAACAAAAGAATGTTAATCTACAAGCCTAATACTTGCATTGAGATGGTACATTCTTTATCATCATTCGTGTATATTGTGTGATTGCTCGTGATGTATGCAAAATAATCTTTGTTGCCATTGGTGTATATAACAGAAATTAGGAAAGAGTGGCTAAATATGACATGGGTTAGCTAGGGTGGGGGCTAAGAAAGTGTATCGTGAATATTCTTCTGTTTCCGGTAGTTCTTGCAAGATACACATGAAAAATGGTTGACTTGTGCACGATGACATACTATTATGACATGCTAAGTTGTAGTTGGATCTTTGCACAGGTGCACCATGACAAAGTGCTTATAAAGAAGGTAGATGGTATTGGTTTGTGGTGTCATTTGGAGTGATCATTACAGAAATAACTCTATACTTGATTCCTTGGTCATGGGTCGAATGGAAGAAAGCTCGCTCATATACATGAAGCAAATTTCTGCTCGCTATTGCGATTTTGAACATATATTAATATTAAAGTATGTGACACTGTTTTAGCCTAATACTCTCTTTGATTTCAGTGCTTTTACTATTGTCTAATCTTAATATATTGAGATGTAAGTTAATGAATGAGTCTTATTCTCGTCCATAGCCAATAGTTGATCTGTTCGTTTTTGTTGATTGTGTAGGTTGATTTGACACTCTACGTGGTGCTGCAAGGTAACTGTCTTTCCATATTATTTTGATATATTTTAATTCTAGGGCATATTATCACGTTACAGTGAAGCATTTAGTGGTTTTTAGGAATGTCATGTTCATTATCCATCATTTTAAGGTAATCCAAAAAAGACCACCACCTAGCATATTACTATTAGTATGTGGATTAGATGTACTAAGGGCATCATAAGGAAATTATTGTTTTCTAAGGGTTTCATATATTATATGCAAATATTATAGTAACGCTCTGGAATTTGTTATCAACAACTAATTTTTCAGAAACAATGTCACCTTCATTCCTTTGTCACCCTAAGTGTCACTCTAGAATTGAAGGTCCCGGATATCACAGATTCATGGGTCAATGCATGCTTATGTTGTCAAGAAATGGTTATTCATGTAGTTCCATACACTCTGATGGTTTTACGGATACAGGAAAATTCGACCATTAATCTATGGATGGGCCAATTTCGGGTATGTTTCCCCTATAATGGGTTAATTTGGTAAATTTATGAAATTAGCTCCAAAGGCAGTGAAGGAAAATGGTCTGATGGTTTGAAATGGTCAAACTGTCAAAAAATTCCGGAAATGTTTTTAATGTATAAACCTTCTAAAGCAGTTTATAATAAACTTATACTCCGTATGATGATCACTAATTTTTGTTTAACATAATTGAAGCACTCATAATTCGTTTAAAATACAAGAAATATATGCTTCAGTTCGATGGTTAGTGGGTACATTCAAAATGTGGTGAAACGGGGAAGGCAATGATCATATTAAAATATGGTGAAACGGGGAAGGCAATGATCATATTAAAAACATCAAAGCAATTTGTTAATGTTGAATCACTTTCTGACTCTATGTGTCTCGGTTCGATGGTTAGTGGGTACATTCAAAATGGTATGATAGAGGATGTTCTGAGAGTATTTAGCTTTATTTATCTTAAAATTTGGGCATTTTGTAAAATTTAGGAGTTCTGTAGAATACTTCATTTTTTTTGGCATGCAAGTTGTGGTTGGATGAATGGATGCACATATTATGTGAGGTTGACTGACATATCAAGTACTAGAGTTATTCACATTTTCATTTTTTTATGCAGGAAATGAGCGACATTTCAGAATGTCGAAGATGCAACTTCTGCGACGAAAGTACGAAACCTGCATAGTCATATAAGGTAAGCCCAAATTACTAACAATCATAAGATTGTGGGGAACCTCTTTGAGTGACTTAGATATGTTCAGAAAAATAGGTCATGAAAACAAAATATGCCTTTGATGCTACATGCTTATCATTGAATAAAGTTCAGCAATTCTTCATTGAAAACGTTTGAGATTTTAGATGTGTGCTATTTTGGGACCGGTGAAATAAGCATGACATACACTCTTCATTTACACATTTAAAAAGAAACCAATACGTTTATAATAGAATGCACAAACACATTTATTGCAATGAAAAAAAATGTTTAGTCTTGAGGTCTTGGTCTTCTAGATCTTTAATCTTTTTCTTTTCATTTTCAGATTTTGACTTCTCATTGAATAGCCTGTTGATAACGTATTAAGGAGGTAACTCCATCTATTACTAGCCCTAATTTTACCAATATATTTCAATACGCAAAGCTGCTATCCAGTTGCAGGCTTGCTGGCGAGGTACCTCCATAATTCTGTGTGGTGTGTTATATTTAGATATCCTAAAGTCTTATTAGAGTGTAATTTTCTTTTTTTTTCTTTGTACAGGTTTCTCAGCATGCAAGCAATTTGACCGGTTGAGAAGAAACGCAGCAGCAGTCAAGATTCAAATCAGGTGCTTTATTGCTAGCAAATCCTATCAAACACTTACAGTTTCTATAATCGCACTGCAAATGGGTTTGAGAACAATGATTGCTCACAATGAATTCAGACATCGCAAATGAACTACGGCTGAAATTTGTATACGGGTTCGGTTAAAAACATGTTTATAAATTAAGTTTTACGGTATGAGTTATATTTCTTTTTACAACCATCAGGCTCACTACCGTTGCTACAAATCACATTCCTATTACAAGTGTCTTTACTAAAACGGGTTCAAGGTCGAATATTGCTTATTCGGTATGCTCACCCATTAACTAGACACATAGGGTACTCGAGTTATTCACATTAAAACGGGTTCAAGGTCGAAATTGCATCAAACCGGTTATGTAAGTTAACGTCAATCATGCATTGTGTAGTTGTTAGTTTTACTTTCATTCTTCGGTAGAAACAATGACGGTTTCAAGAAATGTGGTCTGCTTTTGGTTATAATAGTATGTTTTGTCGTCTATATATTTTTCTCTAATCATGACGATGGCTAATTTCAGGTGTGTCGATATCAAGTGGAAATAACGGACCAACACACTACAAACTGAAGATCAAGCCATTCTCGCTTTTGTCTCATGTTGGGACATTAAGTACGGACCTGATATTTTTAAAGCAGATGGAAAAAAATGGTCAGTACTTTTTACCCGTTTACCTTAAACTGCATAGTTCAATCTGTATGGATTGAGATATAACACAACCAACATTCGTTTTCACTTTCTTTCTTGGGAAAATGAGCGTTGAAGCCAAAACTAGTCTTAAAGCAAAAGTTGGTCAGGTGCGCTTTCTCTACCTGCAAATGCTTACATATTTTACGTTATCTGGAAATCCCAATATCTTTTTCACGTTTTTTTAATGTCACTCATTAGTTAAGGTGGTTTTGTCACTTTGTGTGACATGTATAGCTAGAATTTGATGCTTTTATATTGGTTTGTAGGAGAATACATTACCATAATGTGACAATTGTGGCATTACTTTTTAAACGTTGCACGAAAAGCAACTATAGCATTAGTTAATGACTTGGGTGTTTGTTGTTACATGAAAGTGACTTGAGTAGGCAGTGCTTTAATATGTTAAATGAGTTGCGTATAAAAAATGAAAACGAGCTCTTATTTGCATTAGATATCGGCTCTCTTTTGTTAGGAGACAAGTCCATTGTGAAATAGGTTATTAAAGGAACGGCATAATGTTATAATTAGACGAGCTAGAGTTCTATTTCATTTGGTTGGGAATAGCTAGCTAGGGATATAAAATTTATGATTTGTAATTGGTTAGTATGATTTTTGTGTGTTTATAGGTTTCACTTAATGTCTCTACTCCAATTTGTAACACGTCTACTCCAATTCTTAAAAATGGTATAACAATTCAATTGCACTTTCAAATGTTGAGTGTTGTGCACATCCTAGAGTCTTACCTTCTACGCACGTCTTTTTTACTATCTTATTTCCATGAAACTGTTGCGTTAAACTTATCCAACTGGCTATAGATGTTTGCACTAACGGAATAAACCACTAAGCTACATCCCATGTCATTGAAACTTTTAAAATCAGAATATTAGAAGAAAAAGTATTGATATTGAGGCCGTGCCACAAACAATATGTGCCATATGTCATATTCCACTTCATCAGATGTTGTTGATGTCAAAACACTATATGTTGGCTTTTCTGATGGCATATTACAGGTTAGAATTACTTTTTAGATTGCTACTTTCATATAAACTTGAAATTGTGGTCCAATGGGAACACGGAAAACCAGCACGAAAGAAATCTGTCTTCAAAAGGCAATACTCCTAAACGTGAAAATTTACAGAGCCAGGAGCCTGCCATATATAGACGGAAAGCTTGGGATGGGTCGAACAATGTAGCAAAAACCATATATGAGTAGTAATTTGGCCTTGACCCGGAGTTCAAACTTTTAGAATTATGGTTTGTATTTGGTTTCCATTTGTATAGCAAAACATGTAAACTCTCAGATAGGACGTAAAAATGTGTTGTTATGTTTTGAAATCGAGTCAATATATGTTAGCTTCGTGTAGAAATTTAAGGTTTTTCAGTTGAGCTTATTTACAGACACACGCGCAAAGTGTTTTTTAGATTTTGTTATCGAGTAAATGTAAGTTAGCTGTGTGAACTGTGAAGATGATACTTTCTTTTCAGCTCATTTACGCACACGCGCATCGTTATGTTTCAAAATACATGTTAGCTCTGTGAAAATAATCAGGTTTGCAGCTCATTCACACATGAAGATGCACATTTTTCTCTTAAATTTGGAATCGATTTCATAAGCAAGTTAGTATATGCTGCCTCAAATAAGTTGGTATATGCATATGTTTCAAGTTCAGATTTACACTTTTTTGAGTTAAGATCTAGCCTTAAGACCACATGTTTTAATATTGTACATCGTCGTAATGTTATGTGGCATGGAAGGACATGGAATTTGTTACATATACATATATGGTAAGAACTACTGGGAATAAAAAATAACCCCAACTATCAATAATCCTAAAGGGCATGGCATGTGAGCTTCTAATAATACATATAGTAACAAATGGTAGGAGGTCAATGAATTTCAAAGGGTGACGGGAGTGTTCCAAAGTGTGATCAGAGTTGCGGAAAAAATGATAACATTATTGATTATTTATAATAATTTACATTACAAATTATCTCACACGTCTTCAATTTGGGACACGAGTCTTTCAGTAATTTTTTTGGTAACGAGACGAGTCTTTCGGTAATTTGTGTTTTCATTTTACAATATGAAGATATATCAAATTCGGTACCATAAAACACCTTTTGTGCACTCTTGCAATTTATGTTAATTATATTGAAAAAAATGATGTGCATTATATATAATTCGATCATAATTGTTTATCATTTTAGTATTTGGTATCGAATTAGAGTGTCTTAGCGACGAAAGACCTTGCGACTGTCATATTAAAATGTGTGATTTTTTAAGTTCAATTCGTTTTGGTTGCACCCTGAAGTGGCTATGCTAACTACTTGAAAAGAAAAGAAAATATTACCTGCTTGAGTTTGTTGAGTTTGTGTAGCGGTAGGCTCAAACTCAATAGATTAGTTGACCAAAAATTCAAAAAAATCATTGTTACACCAAAAAATAATGAAAATGCTATATTGCAAAATAGGAAAAACTTGACTTCATATTCTAAGTGATCCTCTTTAAATGTGTTGTTTCTGGATTTTTTTAACGACGAGTTAGTAGTTAGTGATTCGAGCATACGGTAACATTCGATTTGGCAGTATGCAAGCCTCGAACCTTCACCTTAGGGGATAAACCCCACTTCTGCTTCTATTTATTTCTGCCCTTGAAAGTCCATGATGAGACTCGAACCTGAGTCCAAGAATACTTCCCCAAGGTTACCACTGGTGAACCGAGTTAACCCATGGTTAGGTCACCATAAGATTAGTTAACTTTTACTAGGCAAGTGATGTAATATGGTGCAATATAAATAATAAGTTATACTAAAACAATTTAATTTTTACAGAAAAAAGCTGCCTGGATATGACATGGTCAGGTTGTCTTTTAGGCACAGTATTCCAAACATGGTATCAAAGGTGCTAACAGACTGAAGTTACTGTTGTGGATGAGCAAACTAGAACTTCTATTTCTTTAATACTATTTGATCGTGAAGTTATCAAAATCACTGGTATATATGATTTTACTTTATATGATTTGTTTTCTAATAACAAAGACAAAATTTCGTATGAGTTATATGATACGGTTGGAAGATAATTGTTTTAGATTACCAAATATTAACCATAACACATTTTATACTCGTGATGCTAATAGTGTGTCTCACATTTTGGATGATCATGTTATAATAAATGTGTTCAATAGCATAGTTGCATAAAAAATGATGAGTATTTAGATTTGAATAACATGCATTTCATTAGCTTCATTATTCTTGTCAACATATCAAGTTCTTTTAATATGTTTAGGAAAAGCTAAAAAGGACGCACAACAAGAAATCAAGTAACCATTGGAAAGATGATGAACAAGCCGAAATGTATCAAAACATTATACTTTTATGTATTTATGTTTTCTTATCGGTCTTTCTTTTTTCCAATAATAGTTGAACAATTTCTATTTTCTTGGTGTTAATCTTATTAGATGTTTGGTGTTTCGTATTTGGGGTACTTTAATGTTTTCTTAGTGTTAACTTCCGTGTAGAATTATATTTTAACTAACTCGTGATTAACCATTAATGAAATGTACATAAATTTGTTCACATTGTATACCAATCTAGAACTAATCATTGTTGATTTTTATTAATCCGTATTGTTATGTATAGATTTATATTAATAGAGGCCTAATTTTTATAAAACACATGTGATGAGTTGCCAATAAACTTCAAAAAATATTAATAGAACATTTGAATTCATGGAGTATGTTTTTTAAATAATAACTTATTTCAAACTGGTGAATCGACTTTCTAAATGGAAGATGAAAACTTTGTCTATTGGAGGTAGGCTTCCGCCTTCTTAAAGCGGTTTTTTGGTGTCTATGCCTATATATCATATGTCCAATTTTTAAGTTTCCTATGTTGGTTTCTACAACGTATGGAATCAATCCGGTGTCACTTTTTTAAGGCAATTAAAAAATTTTCTTGATAGTAAAAGGTCAATATGGGTTAGTCTGAATAAAGTCTGACGTCAAAGGAAAAGAAAGTCTTGAGTTTCTAGTTTATTCGCGCTAATAAGCGGTAAATTTTAAATTGTTTGCGATTTTTATAATTCAAAGTGACTCGTTATGGGTTTAGGGTCATTCAATCTATACATGGAGTTGATGGTAGGATTGGTAGAGCTGGGAATGTCGGACATACGTCGATTTGGTGCGATATTATTAAAGAAATGGATAGGTTAGCTTCTCATGGAATTGATCTTATAAGTATGATGCATAAGAAGATAGGGAATGGGTCGAATACTTCTTTTTGGAAGGATCGGTGGAGGGGGGAGCAGCGATTGAAAGAGGTTTTTTTTCCCACCATTTCTGCGCTTGAGGTAAACAAACACATTCGGTAGCTTTCAAATTTGAGCAGAACTTCTTTAATCCTTCTCCTTTGCGATAGGATGTCCGCGTAGTGGCATAGAAATCCGAAACAGGGATCATCTTTTGGACAGTTTGGAGGGAGTGATGTTAATCCATCGGAGATAGGTGGTCGTGGATTTAAATGGTTTCGGGGGAATTTGTCAGTTGCTTCGGCGCGAAGGTATATTGACAACATAAGATTACCACAGATATTTCTTCCAAAACAAGAATGGATAAAAGAAGTCCTATTAAAGTCAATGTCACGGCTGGAAGGTGCCGTATAATGGGTTTTACCGACTCGGTGAACATTTCCACGTAGATGTACTAATATCCCTTCAATTCTGTTGTCCTCTATGCGAGAACTGGTGTGAATCTTCGAAACATTTGTTCTTATAAAATGTAGTGTTGTTTAGGGCTATTTTTTCGTAGGGTTAGTATTAGTGGGATGTTGAGTTACATGGAGCATGAAGCCTTTAGATAGTGGATTTTTGGATAACTTAATTTTACGGCTGCCTTTCTAAGCAATAAAAGATTATTAGAACGGGTGTGTTAAGGTCTATGTGGTTCATTTGGCTTTTCCGGAAAAGAAATTTTTGCGTTGTTCCTTCTTCAAGCGAATAATTTTGATTATCTAGTGCTCTCCGCTTTCTTTTAGTGGTCGTTATAGATGTAAAGCATAGTTTAGGTTGGGTGGGATTGGTAAAAAATCCTCACCTGTGTCCTAGTACTGGTATCTAAGCTTCTTGCTAGTGTTTTCTTTTAATAAAATTCGCCGTTCAAAAAAAAAACTTATTTCAAACAAACTAGAATAAATTAAAACAAAACCAGAAATTATGTCACTTTTTAATTGAAAAAGTCATTTATAACATATGTATGTATGCAAGCATCAACTCTAACACATAATTATTTAGTAGCAACTTAAAACTTTTTTTTTATTGATTTCATATATATATAAATTCTCAAACACGTAACCAAAACATCATGTTGTCCTTTCATGACTCCTTTTATATTGACCGTCGCAAAGTGTGTATTTTACTATAATTATGATATACTGGTCTTAACTACGAATTTAATCAGCTAATAAGAAAACCGTCCATCGGACGGGTAGAGACCTGGTTTAATTTAAAACAGTAAGAGGCACATAGCAGAGTACAATTGAGTTTACACAGCAAGTATAAGCAAACATGTAGTCAACAGCAATGAACGTTATATGCATCCTAATGACTAGTACATAAAATGTGGAGACGCTACTGAATTTAACATAAACCTGTTGTTTAGCTGACGATACCCAAACACGAAGGCCACTTG
>BQNB010020139.1:33410-61305 GCA_026074375.1 Tanacetum coccineum | reverse complement strand
CTAGTGTATAAATAACCATTAAGCGGTAAGTGGGAAAAGTCTCAATGAGCTAGGGTTTAAAAAGATCACTATTGCTTTAATCTCTAAGATAGATTATAATCAGCAAATAAGGATGCTTTAATTATGACAGAATTAATGTGTCTAGGTATTAGGATGATGTAACTCCTAAGTCTTAAGAATGATATGCCACCTTGAGAGAAGAAATCATTGCACTTAATAAACAAACCAACTTTCTAATCGGATTAATAATGGTTAATACAGTTTTCTATCATAAGGCTAGACCACTCTTTTATCTTCTGTTAATTAGCTTATGTGGGTTAAAGTGTCTTGAATTGATTGTAGTCACCAACCAAACTGTGCCAGTTTCAGGCTGAAACCCCCCCTTTTACCCGTTAGAATTAGGATTAGGACTGACATAGGTTTAGAATAGAATAGAATTAACATAGATTAGATAACCAAGATATTAATTAAATTGATAGATTTAACCTCGCTTTAAGTGTTTGATACCCTACTTACCACGAAACTACTACCGATCGGGTACACTGCCCATTAAAGTGTTGTTTTTGGTTTAGTCGGCAAAATATAAATTTAAATCTTGAATCATAAAAATATACACCACACAATGACACATCAAGTATGCATTCTAATTCCCATCCCCCTACTTGAATTATACAATGTCCTCGTTGTATAGATAAAACATTAAAAATGGGAATTTAAAAGAATTAGAATGAGAAACTCCCCTGATATTTTTGCTCGGTAGATTCTCCAAGTTAAGTTTTTGAGCAAGATTGTGTGTTATAAATGCGTCTGAATGCAAGCATGACTACAACCATACATAGAATTCCAAATGATTGATACTTCACCAACTTTGTCGATTTCTTTTCAGCGATGTCCTGTGCAAAATATAGGAAAAACATGAAATCCTATCTCGGGTATCTACGGTTAATTTAAATAAGCTAAACAAACTGTACTGGAAACTAATACGCCGTATCCATAAACTGGAATACGTCGTATTGAGAAACCTGTAAAAAGTATCTAAATACGTGTTAGTCTGTTGAATACGCCGTATCATGTGCATGAATACGCTGTATAGACAGAACTGACAATAATATTTAAAGTACAGAAAAATAAAGGACTAATACGCCATATGGTATGGAGTGGATACGCCGTATTGATGTCTGGGAAGACATACTCGATAAAAATAAATAACAATTTGGGTTGTCTCTCGGGAAGCACTTTTGTTTACAACGAGTCTTTAAGTTGGACTTTTTCTTTAGCTTCTTCACTCCATCATCAGTAATGGCGGGATATTGTTGCATTGCTCATTAGTGAGGTGTTTAATCCTTGGATGCGATCTTGCCATTTGATAAGTCATCTCATCGTTACCATTGTACATGGTAATCATTCCTTCAAATCGTTTTGCCTTGACTCTAATTTCTTTGCAAAACTCCTTTCCAACTATTACATCACCCATTTCTTCATCATGATAACATTCCATGTATTCTATCACTGCAAAATCTTACACAACAGATAAAGTTCCAACAAAGATAGGTACATTCATAAAGTCTCCAACTACACTTTTCCCTTTAAATTCCAACTTGTCTTTCATTATAGACTTATAAAACCTTTTAGACATCATATTAATGGACAAGAGGAGGAAGAAGTTAGCATCTACGTGTTCATAACAGATGACGTACCCCTCTCTCCGGCTTGAGGGTCTCCCCTTCGAGCTCGAATGGGATCCTCTTCCTAATTACGCTATAAGATCCTTGAATAGTTTCGAGTGGCGTAAAATCATCTTCGGGATGATTACCAGTATGGAAATCCGCCACGCGAAGGCATACATCCTTCGTGGGAGGTCTTCGACGAAACTAGCGCAAAGGTCTGGCTAAGTCAAAATCCATGTTCTCCCTCTCTGCCAAGGATTTCCCGCCAAGGTAGATATCATGGTACACAGTTCATGCAATCACCCCTTAAATCGTGGGACACCCCCACATTCACCGGTTTTTGTACTAGGCCTCGTCCATCCTATTTTCACACATATAAATAGATGGTCAGGTCTCCAGGTATGACAACACTTTTCATACACACTCATTTTATCTTACTTTACTCTACAAAGCACATACTTACTCTCACGCCAGAGGTGATTCACAGGGACACCCCCTGCACTTCACTTAATGTGGTGTTTCTATTTGTGTTGACACAGGTTATCCAAGACTTGGCAACCTAGCAACCATCGCAAGAACTCTTCAATCTCTTCGAAGCCTGATCGTGCCCGTATTTGCACAATCAGTGGCGCCATCTGTGGGACCCGCAACAATTAGTCCCATTCTAACCAAGTCAAATAACCTCAAAACCACTCTACCTACTTTTCCTGCATGATAAACGGAAGAGAAATGACTCCACCACCGGGTTTCTCGACACCACATTAGATACCAAATAACACCACCAATGAAAGACCACCTGTGATTACTACCGTGTTTGCCACTACTCCTGAAAATACGCCATTCACATATCGTGCTTCCACTTCGACTAATCCTAATCCTATGATTAGCCCTACCTTTGTGGAGGCAAATTATGAGGTCCTTGAATCTCTTCCAAGAGAACGACGAAGACAGATACGTAATGATGACCTCCGAACTGAACTTGAATACTTCAGTGAGGACTATGATGAAGAACAAGAGACGGAACCAAGACCTGAGCCTAACAGGGAAGCTACTCCAACCCTTCGGCCAAGGTCTCCCGTGGTCCGTAGGCAGCGAGAAAGAGTTGCGGGATTCGAGGAAACACCGAACACGGAAAGAAGCAGGAGAGGAAGAAATGCCAAAGGTGTTAGGCCCAGATCGGAAGTGATAATGTGGAGAGTAAACCTTCCTCCACTCTTGGCTGCTCACTTGGGAAGGAACGAAAGAGGCCAACCTCTATGATCCTTTTTGACCTTCGTACAGGGAGGCCATCAGCCTTCTACTAACATGGGGGGAAGTCTTCCTTCGAACGGTATGCTTCTCTCACACCATGCCCAACCTTTCATACCTAGTAGTTTACATACGCCTACTGGACTTGTGCCTACTCATGTTAACCCCTACTCTTAATCATCTGTGGGCCTTGTCAATAGGCAAACTCTGAATTTCCCTTTCCAGAACCAGATTGGTAATCCCCCTGCTGGGGGAATCCCCACCTATCATCTACAAGGGGGGTATATACCACAGACTTTCACCAACAATAGCGTACCTTCATACAATAGGTGTATGTATCCCGCAGTTACCCCTTCGAGTAACTACCCCTTTTATATGCAGCACATGTATGCTTCACCAAATGTGCCTATGTACCCAAATCCTACAGGCTCCTTCGTGGATTCCATAGGTTCTGTAACCCCCTTTGTTAGCTGGATCGAGGACTATCCTCTTCCGGATGGACTAAAAATGCTCTCCCATATTGGTTCTTACAATGGAAAAGGGGACCCAGATAATTTCTTGCACCTTTTCAAAGGGGCCATCCGCATGCAAAAATGGTTAATATCCGAAGCTTGCCACACGTTCACATACACCCTCAAAGATTCCGCCCACATATGGTGGAACAGTCAGAAAATAGGTTGCATTCTCAACTATGAGGATCTGAAGGCCAAGTTCCGGTCACACTTCAGTCAGCAAAAGAAGTTCACAAAGACACACTTGGCGGTTCACAATATCAAGCAAAGATAAGGTGAAAGCACCAGGGCCTTCATTACCAGATACACTGACGATACTTTTACAAATTTCAAGCCTACACGAAGAGCAGCGTATCTCTGGTTTTGTTCATGGTTTAAGGATAAGAAGCTTAGTCGAGCATCTCTCAACAGAATTCCCGTCCACCTACAAGGGCTTGATGGGAAAAACCTACACCTGAATCGAAGCAAGAGAAGTGGCGACCAATGGAACTCCTAATGATCGAAGGGTAAACTTTGACAGATCAAGAAAATCCTATCTGGATGATAACCAAGGATAGAAAGAGAGGGATAGGTTCTCCCCATATCGAGGACCTAGCCATGGACTGCTCTTCATCCTATCCAAAAGCCCAAGAGAGATCCTTGCAACAGAAAAGGCAGCTAGAAGCTTCGAACAACCTCCTCGTATGTTTGGAAGCAGATGGTCTCGAGACAAAACTAAGTACTGCCAATTCCACAAAGATCATGGGCACGACACAAATCAGTGTCGAGAATTAAAACATCAAGTATAAGAGACAGTGAAATCCGGACAACTGGTTCACTTGGTAAAAGGAGTAAAAAAGAAAGAGAAAATGTCCGACACTCAGTTGGGCGAATGGAAAAAAAGGAGAAAGACGCAACACCCGTCGAAGCCCCTATTCTCATGATAAGAAGAGAAAGTTACAACCCAAGAAAAAGACCAGCAGAAAGAAATAACAGTGAAGTAAGGGAAATCACGTTCCCACCACTTTAAAATATAAGTTCTATAGATCCAGTCATCATAAAAGCCTACGTGTCATGAAGACAAGTGAATAAGGTATATTTGAATGGCGGAAGCTCATGCGAAGTGATCTATGAACATTTCTTCTTAAAGCTAAAACCATCTATTCGGTCTCTTCGGGTAGACTTGACGATCCCTCTGGTTGGTTTCTCAGGAGAAAAATCCTGGCCCCTATGAGAAGTACCTTTAGAGATCACAATTGGGGAGGGTCCCCTCACAACCACAAAAACACTCAATTTTGTTATCATGGGGTCTGATTCACCACATAAGATAATACTCAGAAGAACAGCCATGCAACAAATGGGAATCATAGTGTCCACCATTCACGGAGCTATAAAATTCTATACGCCCTAAGGAATCGACATCGTCCTCTCCCAGTACAACCAAAGGGAACCGGAGGAAGAATAAAGAGCAATAAGTGAAGAACATCAGGAGAAAGTAAAAGGCATTCCCAGTTGTGTAGATACCAGAGAAAGGATAGTGGTGAATGACCAGTATCTGGAACAAACAATCACCATAGGGAGACAACTGCCAACAAAAACCAAAATAAGGTTACAAGACCTCTAGAGGACGTACGTCGACGTCTTCGCATGGACTACCGCACACATAATGGGAGTCCCGAGAACAATAACAATAGGAGGAGAAGCCTTCAACACATAACACAGAATAAACAAGCTCAAACACTTGGAACCAGTAAAGCAAAAGAAGAGAAGCCTGGTGCCAGAAAGAAACAAAGTGATTCACACCCAAGTGGAAGAGCTTACAAAGGCCAACATTTTACGAGAAGTCAAGTATCAGATGTGGGTCTCAAACCCTGTCATCGTGAAAAAGGATAGTGGAAGATGGAAGTTGTGTGTAGATTTTACGGACATAAACAAAGCATGTTCCAAAGAACACCACTCGCTACTCATGATCGAGCAAAAAGTCAAAGACCTCCACAGGCATCGACTAAAATGCTTTTTAGATGCTTACAAAAGATACCACCAAATCCCCATAGCATAGAAAGACGAACAAAAAATAGCCTTCTACACAAGAGAAGGGGTGTTCTGCTATAGAAGGTTACCCTTCGGTTTGAAAAACGCGGGCGCAACTTACCAAAGACTAACCGACAAAGTGTTCAACCACCAATTGGGAAGAAACATAAAGGTTAACGCAGATGACATAGTCATAAAAAGTAATGTTGAGGAAGAAATGCTCGCTGATATCAAGGAAACTCTTGATGGGCTCTGAGTAATCAACCTGAAACTCAATCCAAAGAAATGTTCTTTTGGCGTAAAAGAAGGAATATTCTCAGGACACCTCATCACCAAGCAAGGAATAAAGGCAAGTCCTTCGAAAGTAAAGGCAATCTCAGAGCTGCAACCTCCTAAATCAGTCAGCGAAATACAAAATCTCAATAAAAGTTGGCAGCTCTGAATTATTTCCTCTCAAAAGGAGCAGATAAAACACTTCCTTTTATGCGAGCACTTAAAAGCTGCACAAGTGGAAAAATGGTCCTATGGACAGTAGAGGCTGACAAAGCCTTTCAAAGAATGAAAGAGCTTTTAGAAGCACTACCAACGGTAACTGCACCCATCAAAGGAAAAACCCTGATAATGTATCTCGCAACCTCAAAAGAAAGTATAAGCGCGGTATTAATGGCAGAGAGAGGCAAGAAACAAATGCCCGTGTACTTCGTAAGCCAAACACTATAGGGAGCTGAGTTAGGATATCCAGAATTGGAAAAACTAATACTAGCCCTCATAAATGCCGCCAGGAGACTTTGAAGATATTTCCAAGCTCACCTCATCCAAGTCCTAAGTGATAAAGCAATAAAATAGTTCCTTGCTAGAATAGAAAAGTCAGGGCGTATAGCCAAATGGGCTATTGAATTAGGAGAGCACGAGATCGAATTTAGAGGAAGAAATTCAGTCAAGGGACAGATACTGGCTCACTTCCTAGCTGAAACACCTTCAAAAGAAGAGGAAGGAGCGAAAGATGAAGAAGCCAAAAGAAAAGAACCAGAGCCGGAAAAAGCACAAAAATTGTTCACTGATGAAGCCTCAAGCTTTGACGGCTCTAGAGCAGGTCTAATACTAGTCATCCCCGAAAGGAAAGAATACACCTACGCCCTAAGGTTCGAATTCAAAACCAATAACAATAAGGCAAAATACAAAGCACTATCAGCAGGTCTACGCATAGCAAAAGAAATGAGAGTCCAAGAACTAACAATCTTCGTAGATTCTCAGTTAGTGGCCAACCAGGTTAATGGACTATTCGAGGCAAGGCAAACCGTTATTAAGCAATACCTAGAGAAAGCAAAGGAGTTGTTAGCTAACTTCCCCTGCCACTCTATAGAATACATCAAAAGAGACCAAAACAAGAAGGCAGATGCTTAAATAAATTGGCTTCTATGACTATAACACCCCGTGTTTTAGGGTCATTGACGTCGTCAATAAATTCACCTTGTATCTTTTGTATTGTTCGCGTTTGCTTTAAATCGTAAGCGTTAAGTTAAATCGCGTACGCCAAAATTTAGCGTTCAATGTAAACGGGCATCAAACGATTAAATGTTTACATCAATCAAGTATTAAATAATTATTTTGAGAATAATTATGGTCATTGTTCATTTATTTTTATTGGTTACGTAAATTAAATACGTTTCGCGATAAAGTGCGTTTAAGCATACCCGGAACCACATAAATAATTCTACGCTTCAACAAATACCCACGATTGTACCCAATACCTAAAGTTTTATTAAATTTACTCAAGTTAACATTATGTTTCACTTTGTGCATGAGAAAATAAAACAATATACAAATGCTTGCAAGTAAACATCTTTTATATAATAGCTACAACTAGTAACTAGTAAAACTTTTGCTAAATAATAAGTAAGTGCAAAAGGGCTTCTAGAACCCTTATCCCCCCCATCCCACGGCTAACAACAACATATGAGATAAATGACACTCAATTTTCATACCAAGTGGCTTTGTACATCTCCTAGCTCATTAAACATAGCCATACTTTGTTTCCTTGACTATTTTTCTTCCTTAAGACCCTCCATATGTTTTCTTGACCAACTATTGCAAACTTTTTGACTCTTCTAACTCATATAATGCAAGTACCTAGTGAGAGATATCATACATACTCTTATATCACTTATCAAAAAGCAAAAACCATCCCTTTGGCTCTCATATAAGCCACGACAAACATTCACCCCTTTAAGCAATCCATACAAATTATTTTACAACCCATTCAAGCCATTACACATCCTTCCTAAGATATTCTAAGGCATTTACAAGCATTGGTTAACCATATTCAAGCTTTAATCAAGAAAAGGAAAGTTAAGGTTTTCACTTGGAAAACTAGGGTTCATATTGTGCAAGCTTTGGTTTCTAATCTAAACAAGGGTTTAGATTGTGTTAGTCATCATCTTCATTCATCATAAGGTCATCTAGAACTCTTTATGTTCTTACAATTATCATTATATGCATATGTTACTTCTTTATAGCTTGAATCACCATTTAGGATTTTTAACATGTAAAAAGGAGTTTTTACTTGTTTTCATCATTTAATACACTTTTACATGAGATATGTTGTTGATAACATCATGTTAAAAAGGACACATAAGTGATTTACACTCTTGGTTAAGCATAAAAATGATTATGTATTAATTAGGGTTTATAAAGTTATTTAATATGTTTCAAGTAAAAGAAATGCAAATGACATGTTAATGTTGATTATGGACTTTTAATCATGTTATATGAACACTAAAATAAAGTCATGATGGAAGAAGAACACTTATACACTTATGGTTTATATGTAAAAATGGCTATGTATGAACTTGTAGTAAAAAGGTTACTTATGAAAGTTAAGGGTTAAAAGTGTTATTATGGACTTGGTACTTTGGACATATATGGACAATATATGGAACTATGGACTTTAATATATGTATGATATATATAACATATATGGTATATAAGATTTTTGGTAGATTACAAAAGTGGGAAAGTATAAAAACAAGGTTACATATGGACTTAACAAAGTCATTCAAAGATTCTGTCAAGACGATTCCAAAAAGATAAGAAACTTGAAAAACGGATAAATAACGAAAAAGTTACGGTAAAAACAAGTTATACGTTAATAAACGGAGTCGTAAAAGAATTTTTATAAAAACTTTTTATAAAAATTATTCAAACAGCAAGTTTGGTATTTTTAACAAATTATACATATTTTTAGGATTCGCTACATCTCAAGACGAATCCGGACATGTAAGAAACTTGAAAAACGGATAAATAACGCAAAAGTTACGGTAGAAACAAGTTATACGATAAATAAACGAATTTATAAAAGAATTTTTATAAAACAATTTATAAAAATTATATCAAACAGCAAGTTTGGTATTTTTAACAAATTATACATATTTTTAGGATTCCAAAATGATAAGAATCGTAATTTTTCAATTAATAACGAACGAGTTATGAATTTCGTGAGTTTACGACAATTAATACTTTTATAAAACTATTTTTATAAAAGTTACTGTTCATGACAGAAATAATTATTTTTGTAAACCTCATAAATAAGTAGAACTTTCAATTACGAGAACGTGCTCGAAAGAATCACTAAAAACGGAGCTATAACGAATAAAATATGACGTTTACGGGTTTTACGATAATTAAAACTATAAAAATAACTTTATAACTGGTATGAACAGTAAAAAGTACTGTTCATCAGAGGATCAAAATTATGAAAATGTCAAATTATGATAACTCGTCCTAATACGAAAGCGTGGGCATAAGAAACGTCAAAATCGGGCTTAAAACGCGAAAGTTACGCCAGTTTTACTACAACGACAATAATAAACGTTTTAACATATTAAACACAATTTTTCCAAAACAATTAGATGGTGATTAGCTATATAGAATTATGCATGGTAGTAATTACCCAATGTGATTAGTACTTATACAACCTTAATTTAAATAGGTTGCATCTGACGATTTGCGGGGCACATTATCTGTGATATTCTTGTTATTCGCTCACTAAAGGTGAGTTCATAGCCCCACGTTTTACATGCTTTTGTTTTACAAAGTTTTTGGGGTGAGAAACATGCAATGTTTTATAACTGGACACAAGTGGTTAAGTTTCATATTATGATTACGTGTTGCCTAAGTAGCGATAACCCTAGTTAAGCCCATTATCATGAACTGTCAGTTACTGGATTGTGAGCGCGAATGATATGAATAGATCTATTGGGATTGACATCCCCGTTCGGGTGATTAGCTATCACTGGGCAAACGAACGTATACCATGTCGAACATAGGATGTTGCGGGTTAGAACATCATCACGGGCAATGTAGGCCATTTATATGGTATTCATTTATGTCGAGCTTCAGTGTCATGAGCTTAGGGCAACATAATTACATTTATATGATGTCTGCATCTGTTGCATTATCATACACTTGGAAAATCTTGTGGTCCTACAATATATGATTTATCAAACCTATGAATTCACCAACATTATTGTTGACGTTTTAAAGCAATGTTTTTCAGGGGATCAGTAAGCACGAGGTGCAAGGGATACATTGGTGGTTTTGATTTGGATATCATGCATTAAAGATTTTGTCGCATTACATTTTGTATAATTGTATGGGCTAGAAATCTTTGTATTTTGAACAAGTGGACAAGTGAAGCTTCGGCTTATGTAACAAATACTTTGTTAAATCCAATGTATCAGTTTTAAATGACTTTTTGGTCGTTCTATATACATCTTGTGTTATTGATCTATGAAGTAACACGCCCCGGACCCTTATTCCGCTGCGACCCAATTTGGGGGTGTTACAGATTGGTATCAAGAGCCAAGGTTATAGAGAACCAGGTCAAATGTTTTTGCTGGACTATAACCATTTTCAAACATCGAATTCATACAAAGGGGTTTTACACGGGACATACATATATGCATACATTCATGCATACACTACTTGTTGCATTAGTTGGTTGGACTAGATGCATTCATATTTGATATACATGTTATGATATAAATGTATATTACTATAAGAGTCTTATATTAAATACTAATATAAGCTATTTTGAATTTTCAGATTCAGTCATGTCAGATTCGGATGAATCGGGGGTTACATACACGGAGGTTTCCAGCCCATTTGAGGGTTTATCAGACATAGGATCACCGAGAGCAAATATCAAATGTGAAAAATATTCTAAACGTCTCTTTTGAGGTCGTTTTCTGTGACTTGTCCCTTGTGCCTTGAAGTCGCACCCCAATGTTACTATTCCGCTGCCGTCCGATTTTGGGGGTGTGACAGATTGGTATCAGAGCTGAAGTCATAGGGAACTAGTCGTTTTCAAAACCTAGACTATGACCATGTTTTTCAAAATATAGGAGTCTCTCCTTTTTTATTCCGATATCCGCGGCGCGCTTGCTCCCAGGTAAACTTTATAAGACTCTCTTTTGCATCCCTACTACTATTTACATGATAATGAGTATTTTAATACAAGACTATGATATCGTCCTCTTAACGCTATCATATGACGTCTTACTATTTACCTTATATCAGCCTGTTATATAAATATTTGATCATTTTATTATCCCGTGTAACTTCCCTGATTTCTCATATTTACTCCCGCTGAGCGTCAATGCTTGGTATAAATAATATGGATACCTATACATATGGGATAATTTGCTTCTTTGATCCTTAAGATAACCTCCAACCATTTACTCGAACTTTAGACTTTATTCCCGATGTTGCTGATATCGAAAAATCGCATATTTTTGATAAATTACAACTAGTTTACTTTACCACTCGACTCCGAGTTGGAACACTCTTCTTATGATCGCACATGTTGTTTCATAATCCATCGTTTTGAAGTCTTCCAGTTGATGGGAGTAAAATACGAAAAGTAACTTTTTTCACCTCCAAAACGTGTCACCGTGGAGCACCTACCTTTAGAACACTACTTTTTTAACATCACTTTTGTTGATTGAATAATTCTTTACGTTCATTTTTCTTTGACTGCTTCTGCGTTCGTTCGGATATTCTTTATACTTGTTATGACCTATCCCTTTAGAAACAATCTTGATGTCAACCTATAAACCATTTTTTTGTCACCCTATGAGCTACTTCACGTTTACTTTATTGACTATTTCATTTCGTTATAAAACTATTTGATACATTTCTCACATCACACTGTTTTGACGAAAATGAGCATTGCATCGTTGGCCCTCAAATATACATAGCCTAATCACCTATGTATATTTGGTGCATAGACTGATTACCTATGCATTCGGGGAAGACCATGTCATGCTGAGAGTAGTTACCTTAAAACCTACACCTCTTCATCAACACAAATCCGGAAGAAATTATCCGCATCTCTTCTCTGAACCGTACCTATCCTTCAGTGTCGCAACAAAGCCTGAGGATCAAGGCTTTTCTAACCGAAGGAGATCTGTAACATTGCATCTTTTTAGTCATTTAATACGTCACCTATTATTTAATTAATTATTATTTTTTTCCGTACCGCCGTTTCCTTTTAATTCTCATTATTAGTGAAATCGCGTAAACTAAAAATTAACAATTAACGTAAATACGGGAACACCAAACGAATTAAAGTTTTCAGTCAAGCAGCAATATATATTTTTACAAAAAGAAATATCAAAATTTTATATTTTATTTTTAATTGGTTGCCGTAAAGTGATTACGTTTCGGCAATAAAATACGTTTGAGGCAATACCCGGAACCATCAAAACTTTTCTACGCTTCTACAAATACCCACTTTCATATCCAATACATAAAAGTTACAAAAATACATCATATATATCATACATAGGACGAATTTGTTGCAACTTATACAAGAAAAATGAAATAAATCTTTCAACTAGGTCTTTGTACCATATCATCTCATTAAACCTTACCATACTTTTGTTTCCCTTGACTCAACAAGATCTATAAACTTCTCACCACCATGTTTTGACTAGCTAATGCTTACTTTTTGACCAAAGAATTACCGAAGATATATCTTGTACACTAGAGATAGAAATTCATTCATGCAAAACACTTAGCTAAAAATCACCAAAAACTCCTCCTTTGGTGCTCTCATACGCCACGGCTCAAACACCCCTTTGTACCAAATCCATATCAAATTTTCTACCACCTATACTCATCTACATACATCATTCTTAAAACATTTTGAGATGTTTCCAAGCATTGGCTAACCATTTGCAAGTGTTGAAGCAATAAATCAAGATTAGGGTTTCATATTATGCAAGTTTGGGGTTTAAAGCTAAACAATGGTTTAGCACCTATTTTTCATCATCATCCTTCATCATAAGGTCTTCTATAAACCTTTATACTTTTCATTTTTATGAGTTTTTATGTATCTAGATAGTGCTTAATGTAGTTTTGAAATCACCATTTAGGATATGTTAAATTACAAAAGGAATTTTCTCTTGTAAACATATTTATGAAACTTCACATGTATATGATGGTATATTGATTTACAAATGGTTGTAAGACTTGTACATCATGGTTTATATGTAAAAAGAGATTTTAGTATAAACCAATGATATAAATGATTACTGTATGTAAAGTTAAGGGTTAAAAGTGTTAAATATGGACTTTGCAAATTTGGACACAAATGTACAAAAATTATGACTAATGGACCTCATTAAATTAAATGTACATATATACAATATGAAATATGAGACTTGTGGTAGATTACATAAGTGGAAAAGTATAAAAACAAAGTTATATATAGACTTAGTAAAGTCAATCAACATTCTGTCCAAAAAGAGTTAAAAATATATTTATTTATTATATTTTTATACGATAATACATCTCAAGACGATTCCGAAAAGGTAAGAAACTTGTCAAACGGATTAATAACGAAAAAGTTACGGCAAAAACAAGTTATACGATAAATAAACGGATTTGTAAAAGAATTTTTATAAAAACTTTTCATAAAAATTATTCAAACAACAAGTTTGGTATTTTTAACAAATTATACATATTTTTAGGATTCCAAAATGATAAGAATCGTAATTTTTCAATTAATAACGAACGGGTTATGATTTCGCTGATTTACGACAATTAATACTTTTATAAAACTATTTTTATAAAGTTTACTGTATCATGACAGAAATAATTATTTTTTTAAACTCATAAATAAGTAGAACTTACAATTACAATAACGTGCTCGGAAAGAATCACTAAAAATGACAATAACAATAAATATGATGTTTTATCATCCGGGTTTTTACGATAATTAAACTATAAAAATAACTTATAACTGGTGTGAACAGTAAAAAAGTACTGTTCTTCAGAGGGTCAAAAATTATAAAATGTCAAAGTTATGAAAACTACTCGTCCAATTAATACGAAATCGTGGCATAAGAAACGTCAAAATCGGCTTAAAACGCAAAGTTACGCCAGTATTACACAACGGTACTTATAAACTTTTAACTTATTAAACACAATTTTAACCAAACAATTAGATGTGATTGAACTATAAGAGACCCTATAATGTGGTATAAATCAAAAAAAAAGTACTATATTACTAGGGAGTTTCATAATGAGGCCCTCCTTCGGTGTGGCGTATCGACGAGTTTTTAGATTAACAGATTAAAGTGTCCTACCTCCTCCATACGATCACTACATGACCTCTTAATTATGATATCCCTAACGATAGTATGAGAGCTATACTTACCTATAAATAATCAAAGTATTTTAGTACTTATAAACGACCTATATTGGAATTAGGTTGCCTTACGGATTCCTTCGTGACGCTTTTTTCTATTGTGGAAACTTGTTGATACAATTTCACTTCGAGGTGAGTTCAAGCCCCACCTTTTTCTCATTTAATGGTTTTTCTTAAAACGTTTTTCGGGTGAGAATACGTTCCTCGTTTTACCTACATAAACTTATTGATTTCTATACTAAGCGTTACATGATTATTATTTACTAAGATTTGATTTTGTTTACTACATGATTTTGAGATCGTGAATACCTATATTTGAAACCGTGAAATTTTAGACATGATTGTCTTACTACGGTCACAAGTGTTATACAAAGTGTATGCTTTATCCAGATTACGCCTGCAAATTATTTGCTAAGGTTACCTTATTAGCCGTGAAGTCCCTACTTATCAAGAACCGTTAATTGCTATTGATAGTAAGCCGAGTGTTGAGATAGATCTAACAGGGATTGACAATCCCCACCATTACTTGGGTCACTATTTTGGATCGGGTGCATTTAACTTGATAGGTGTTAGGTGTTGGCAAGCATCCTATATTCTGATTGGGTCACACAATCTAGTTAAGGCTTCGGGTAATGAGCTTAGTGCAATAATACCTGTTATATATTTAGACTTGGTGAATGTGTTTCCCTTGTCTACCTTACTTGTTTTGGACTTCGGAATACGTACTTAGTCCACCATTACTTCGATCTTGTGGTCCACTACTGAACATTACTAGATTTATTAAATCACTTCTTGGATTTCGAAAATAACACTTTGAAATGTCGTATCGCTTCTTTTCTTACTGCAATATTTCTTAAAATATTTCAACACTGATTTTACTTAAACCTATGAAATTTCACCAACATTAATTTGTTGACAGTTTTTTGCGTGATTTTCTCAGGTTATTATTTAATAGCTGACATTGGGAGCATTCGAGTCGCGTCGGATATATATTTGAAGGCTTTAATAACTTGTAATACCATTCGAGCAAACGTTTTTAAAACCGAAAAGTGTTTCTATTGCATTATAAATGGGATCCTTTGTAAACTCTGATTTTAATATATCAAATGTGAAAAATATTCTAAAACGTCTCTTTTGAGGTCGTTTTCTGTGACTTGTCCCTTGTGCCTTGAAGTCGCACCCCAATGTTACTATTCCGTTGCCGTCACCAATGAGAGAGACTGGTCCTATGGATAAACTTGCAAGAATATACGTAAAGGAGGTTGTCACGAGGCATGAAATACCTGTTTTAATCATTTGTAATCATGACCCGAGGTTCGCATCCAATTTCTGGAGGTCACTTCAGAACGCTTTAGGTACTAATTTGGATATGAGTACTGCGTACCATCCATAAACAGATGGGCAAAGCGAGAGAACTATCCAAACTCTCGAGGATATGCTACGTGCTTGCGTGATCGACTTTGGAAAAGGTTGGGTTAACCATTTTCCGTTGGTCGAGTTTTCATATAACAATAGCTATCACGCTAGCATCAAGGCCGCACCATTTAAAGCACTTTATGGTCGAAAGTGTCGTTCACTTGTTTGTTGGACTGAAGTTGGAGAAGCTCAAATCCTCGGTCCAGAACTAATTCAAGAGACAACTGAGTGAATTGTCCAAATCAAGCAAAGGATGCAAGCCGCTCGTGATCGACAGAAGAGTTACGCCGATCTGAAGCATAAACCGATGGAATTTCAAGTCAGGGATAAAGTGATGCTTACAGTTTCACCTTGGAAAGGGGTCGTACGTTTTGGCAAACGGGGGAAGTTAAACCCTAAGTATGTCGGACCTTTCAAAGTGATAGGAAAGGTTGGAGAGGTTGCTTACAAGCTTAATCTTCCAGAAGAACTAAGTAGGGTTCACAATACGTTCCATGTGTCTAATCTGAAAAAGTGCTATGCCGATGAACCGTTAGCCGTTCTGTTGGATGGACTTCATTTTTATGACAAGCTTCAGTTCGTAGAGGAACCCATTGAGATCATGGACTGTGAAGTTAAACAGTTGAAGCGAAGCCGCATTCCATTAATCAAGGTTCGATGGAACTCCAAGAGAGGTCCTGAGTTCACGTGGGAACGTGAAGACCAATTCAAGAAGAAATACCCACACCTCTTCACCAAGACCGCACCGTCGTCAAGTGCTGCATCGTGAGCCTTGAGGACAAGGCTCGTTTAACAGGGGAAGTCTATAACACCCCATGTTTTCAAGTCATTGACGACGTCGATAAATCTACAATGAATCTTTTGTATTGTACGTGTTTGCTTTAAATCGTAAACGTTAAGTTTAATCGCGTACGCCAAAAATTAGCGTTCAATGTAAACGGGCATCAAACGATTAAATGTTTACATCAATCAAGTATTAAATAATTATTTTGAGAATAATTATGGTCTTTGTTCATTTTATTTTTATTGGTTACGTAAAGTGTATACGTTTCGCGATAAATTGCGTTTAGGCACTCCCGGAACCACCAAAACTTTTCTACGCTTCAACAAATACCCACATTTATACCCAATACATAAAAACTACAAAAATATATCATGTATATCTTATTATGGCCGGATATGATTCATATTATACAAAGAAATATCAAAAATTTGACAAGTTGGTCTTTGTACAACATCTAACTCATTAAAACCTATCTTTCTTTGTTCCTTTGACCAAAACCAAGACCCTTAAGACCCTCATTGTGTTCTTGACTACTATTGCATACTTTTTGACCACTCTAACTCTTATAAGTGCAAGTAACACATAGATAACATGCATACACCTTCACACTTAGCAAAAATCAACAAAAATTTCCCTCTCTTGGTCTCTTATAGCTACGGCATCAAACCCCCTCCCAACCAAATCCATACAAAATTTTATACAACCTATACACACATATACACATCATATCTAAGATATTCTAAGATGTTTCCAAGCATTGGTTAGCCATTTACAAGTAATTGTCAAGAAAAGGAAAGCTAGGGTTTTAGTTGGAAATCTAGGGTTTCTATTGTTGCTAGCTTTGGTTTTAAGTCTAAGCAAGGGTTTAGATTGTATTGAGCATCATCATCATTCATCATTAAGGTTACCTAAAACCTTTATCTTTTCATTTTCATGATTTTATATGCATATGATGTGTTATATAGAAAAATCACCATTTAAGACTTTTTAACATGTAAAAAGGATTTTTACTTATAATTATGGATTTGGTCACTTTTATATATCTTATGATGTTAAAGGTATCATGTTAAAATGGATGAGAAAGTGTTGTATCATGTTGTTTTGGTGTGAAAATGACTATGTACTAATTAGGGTTTTAAAAGATCATTTAATATGTTTCAAGTGAAAGTAATGCAAGTGGCATGTAAATCTTGTTTATGGACTTTTAATGATGTTATATGATCACTAAAATAAGGATATAATGGGAGTATACATATTGTACACACTTGGTTAATGTATAAAAGTTCAAGTATAAACTTGAAGTAAAAAGACACTTAAGTAAAGTTATGTTTTCATGAGATGTTATGACTTGTACATTTTGATAACTTGGACATATGAGGAATTATTATGGACAAATAGACTCTAATATATGTATGATATATAACATATATGATATATAAGACATGTGGTGGATTACAAAATTGAAGAGTATGAAAACAAAGGTTAAAAATGGACTTAAGAAAATCACCACAACCTTCTGTCCAAAATTCGAATTTAAACATATTTACTTTATATTTTTATAAAATAGTACGTCTCACGACGATTCCAAAAAGATAAGAAACTTGAAAAACGGATAAATAACGAAAAAGTTACGGTAAAAACAAGTTATACGTTAATAAACGGAGTCGTAAAAGAATTTTTATAAAAACTTTTTATAAAAATTATTCAAACAGCAAGTTTGGTATTTTTAACAAATTATACATATTTTTAGGATTCCAAAATGATAAGAATCGTAATTTTTCAATTAATAACGAACGAGTTATGAATTTCGCGAGTTTACGACAATTAATACTTTTATAAAACTATTTTTATAAAAGTTACTGTTCATGACAGAAACTTTTATTTTTTTAAACCTCATAAATAAGTATAACTTTCAATTACGAGAACGTGCTCGAAAGAATCACTAAAAACGGAGCTATAACGAATAAAATATGACGTTTACGGGTTTTACGATAATTAAAACTATAAAAATAACTTTATAACTGGTGTGAACAGTAAAAAGTACTGTTCATCAGAGGGTCAAAAATATGAAAATGTCAAATTATGATAACTCATCCTAATACGAAAGCGTGGGCATAAGAAACGTCAAAATCGGACTTAAAACGCGAAAGTTACGCCAGTTTTACTAAAACGGTAATTAAAAACGTTTTTACTTATTTAACACAATTTTACCAAAATAATTAGATGGTGATTGAACTATATAGACCTATATGTGGTATTAGTTAAGCAAAGTGCTATATTACTAGGGAGTTTCATAATGAGGCCTCTTCGGGGTGGCGTATCGACGAGTTGTTGGATTTACGATTTAAAGTGTCCTAGCTCCTCATACGTTCACTACATGACCTCTTAATTATGATAGCCCGAACGATAGTATGATGAGCTATATAGGAATATATGATATTGGTTAATCGAAGTACATGGTACTTATACGACCTTAATTTAAATAGGTTGCATCTGACGATTTGCGTGGCGCATTATCTGTGATATACTTGACGTACGCTCACTCAAGGTGAGTTCATAGCCCCACGTTTTACATGCTTTTGTTTTACAAAGTTTTTGGGGTGAGAAACATGCAATGTTTTACAACTGGACACAAGTGGTTAAGTTTCATATTATGATTACGTGTTGCCTAAGTAGCGATAACCCTAGTTGAGCCCATTATCATGAACTGTCAGTTACTGGATTGTGAGCGCGAATGATATGAATAGATCTATTGGGATTGACATCCCCGTTCGGGTGATTAGCTATCACTGGGAAAACGAACGTATACCATGTCAAACATAGGATGTTGCGGGTTAGAACATCATCACGGGCAATGTAGGCCATTTATATGGTATTCATTTATGTCGAGCTTCAGTGTCATGAGCTTAGGGCAACGTAATTACATTTATATGATGTCTGCATCTGTTGCATTATCATACACTTGGGAAATCTTGTGGTCCTACAATATATGATTTATCAAACCTATGAATTCACCAACATTATTGTTGACGTTTTAAAGCAATGTTTTTCAGGGGATCAGTAAGCACGAGGTGCAAGGGATACATTGGTGGTTTTGATTTGGATACCATGCATTAAATATTTTGTCGCATTACATTTTGTATAACTGTGTTGGCTATAAATCTTTATATTTTGAACTAGTGGACAAGTGAAGCTTCGGTTTATGTAACCAATACTTTGTTAAATCAAATGTATCAAATTTTAAACGACTTTTTGGTCGTTCTATATACATCTTGTGTTATTGATCTATGAAGTAAGACGCCCCGGACCCTTATTTCGCTGCGACCCAATTTGGGGGTGTTACATTAGGGGAATGTAACAACCCACAATTTTCATCACTGTAATTTCCATTTATATTATATTAAATACTACTTTTTCATGGGAAATATTTTGCTTTATTCCATTATGTAACACAGTTTACATTTCTAAAGTAAACGAGCTCACGCAACCTACCAATGCCAACTATATCTACGTTTATATCAAGTAAACGCCTTAATATGTCAAGTCAATGTTCTAATATCCACTATACCATGTACGTTATCTATTTAACGTAGTTTTCATAACATTATTACTAAATGAACATTATCCGTTAATGTTTATTCCAAACAAGTATACAAGTATTCAAGGCTAATTTACAAGTATTCTAGCACAACTTTTGAATATGTTTTCCCTCTTAAAACTTAGTACAACCTTCTAGAACACAATATATAATCCAATTAAGCATGAAATTCAAATAAGTTCATTTTCCTCCATTTTCTTAAGTAATGCATACCATATTTTTAGCAATATGTAAGTTGTAGTATCTAAATAATTGGTGTAACTTTCGCGTTTTTAAGTACGATTTTTTTTGACGTTTCTTATGCCCACCGCTTTCGTATAACGGGGGAAAACAAGTTATCATAATTGATATTTTCAGATTTTGTACCTTGATTAGCAACACTTTTTACTGTTCACATCAGTTATTAAGTTATTTTTATAGTTTTAATTATCGTAAAACCCGTAAACGTCATATTTTATTCGTTATAGCTCCGTTTTTAGTGATTCTTTCGAGCACGTTCTCGTAATTGAAAGTTCTACTTATTTATGAGGTTTACAAAAATAATTATTTCTGCCATGAATAGTAACTTTTATAAAAATAGTTTTATAAAAGTATTAATTGTCGTAAACTCGCGAAATTCATAACTCGTTCGTTATTAATTGAAAAATTACGATTCTTATCATTTTAGAATCCTAAAAATATGTGTAACCTGTATGAGTTCCTATCTCTAGTATGCATGTATATATGGAAAGTCTTGGTCAAAAGATTGCAATAGTAGTCTTAGACAAGTCTCATGGTCTTAAGGAAGAAAAATAGTCAAAAGGGAACAAGTTATGGCTTGGTTTAATTAGCTAGGTGATGTACAAAGCCACTTGGAAGATTTTTCTTATATTTCTTGTATACATTGCAATAATTTCATCCCATGTATGATATATATGATATGTTTTTGTAACTTTTATGTATTGGGTATAAATGTGGGTATTTGTTGAAGCGTAGAAAAGTTTTGGCGGTTCCGGGTATGCCTAAACGTATTTTATTGCGAAACGAAATCACTTTACGCAACCAATAAAAATAACATGAACAAAGTTAATAATTATCCTTAAAATAATTACTTAACCCTTGCTTGATGTAAACATTTAATTGTTTGATGCCCGTTTACATTGAACGCTAATTTTTAGCCTACGCGATTTAGCTTAACGTTTATGATTTAAAACAAGCGCGTACAATACAAAAGATACATAATAGATTTATCGACGTCGTCAATGACTTGAAAACACAGGGTGTTATACAAGATATGAGAGAACGACCTCTAATGAGTCATTTGAAAGTGATACATTGGATTTAATGAAATTGTTTGTTATAAAAGCTCAAAGCTTAACTTATTCATACTTGTGAATGTAAAGATTTTAATACATAACAAATATTTTCCAAATGTAATGCACACAAATCTTTATGCAATATGACTCTCAAAATGACGACATCCTATAACATTTCTCAATTTCAGGTTATTTTACGACTCCTATTATTAGTCACTATTTGTTTTAGTTCGATACGCGTTTACCTTTAATTTTGCTTTTGAGTATATATAGCGTAGTATAGAAATAACATTTTATTGTAAACCGGTCATCAAATAAATTTGAGGTTTAAACTCAAACAAGTAATAATATAATTATTATGAACGATAATTATGTAACTTGCGTTTTTTATTTTTATTGGTCACGTAAACGGGTTAACGTTTCGCAAATAAATTATATTTGGACATACCCTGGAATACCTAGACCTCTAAAACCAATAAACACTTTTAAATTTTAACACAAAATTAAATCAATATTTCTTGTGTTACAAGACCTACTAGAGCCGAATTAGGACCAAGTGTATAACTAGAAAATTCCTTAAATCTTTGCATTAGTATAAAATGTACATCCTAAGTCTCAATTAAGGATTTGTACTACATGTCTCTAGTTAGCTAGTACACTTGGGTTAGAGATCACTTTGGATCCTTCTTTACCATACCAAAAACACGGCATACTATATTACATACCTAGAAATCTTTATGATCCTAAAGTACTGTAATCTCATGGTAATTAATGTTAGTCCTAAATGTCTCCCATCTATCTATTACACAATGGTTAATAACCATTTGGCTACTCTTTCCCTTGTATAGCCGGCTAAACACAAGACACACACACACATCAAAGAATTTCAAGTATCTAAGCATATCTTGTACATATTATCTTGTAATTTAGATTTTTACCTGGGTGGTTTTTAACAAAACTATGTGGGATTAACCAAAAACCACAAAACCCTAGTAGATAGGGCACTGTTTGGTTGGTTTAGACTAGGAATATGTAAATAGTCATTTTGCTATATATACTCATTGTATACTTAACTTACACTCTTGAAAACTCACATAACCATAAACACTCTCAAACAACTACACACATATTTATTTCTTGTGTTCGAGCTTCAAACCGCAAACAAACACCTCCTTTGATCTCATTCGAACCCACAAACATTTCTAGTTGTCATACAAGTTTATAAAAAAGGTTTATACGAGCTAGGGTTGGGTATTTACAAAGCTTTGAAGCTTAGGGTTTGGTTATTGGTCGTGTTTTACACATGTGGGTCACCACATTGCTCGCATACACACACGTTCAAGAAGCTAGGACCCTTGTAAGTGTCTTAGCCTACGTTCATATTCAAGTTTCATGTTTGCTTCATGTATCATAAGGCACGGTTATTATATGTTAACAAGCTAAACATGGGTCGTGGCCTAGCATGACACAAACCCATGTCCAGTCTTACAAATACAAATTTATAGATTGTGGTGCTGGTGAACCAAAAAGCCATAAGGCACGTAACAAAGATCTTGTGTATATGCTTGAAATGTTTAATTGTTGAAATGCACACGTAAAATAGTTACCGAGAGGGTTTGACATTCTTGTTTGGAAACTGGAAACATTTCATGTCACGTATCATAATACTTAAAAAACTCGTCTAGCTCAATAAAGATGTGTACAAATAGTATAAGCGAATAGGATGTGTTTTGGGATATGTCGAAATAAGCTAGCAGAAGTTAGTACTGCTAGCAGGGTTAGTACTGCTAGCAGAAGTTAGTACTGCTAAGCAGGGTTAGTACTGCTAGCGGAAGTTAGTACTGCTAGCAGAGTTAGTACTGATAGTATATTGTTAATACTGCTAGTGTATTAATAATACTATTTTTCACATTCCTGAACTTTCTTGTGTCCAACACGAGCTCAAACAAACTCTAACGAATTTGTAACTCACTAATCGGTTGTATGATACGGGCTAAATTAGAAGATAATACTGCCAGGCTTAAGAAGTTAGTACTGTTAGCAGAAGTTAGTACTGCTAGCAGGGTTAGTACTGCTAGCAGAAGTTAGTACTGCCAGCAGAGTTAGTACTGCTAGCAGAAGTTAGTACTGCTAGCAGAGTTAGTACTGCTAGCATATTGTTAATACTGCTAGTATATTAATAATACTGTTTTTGACATTACTGAACTTGAGGGACTGTTTGAAACTCATAAGAACCAAAAATGTAATTTTTGTAAAATAGAGGGACTAAACGTATCAATATGGAAACTCAGGGGTGTAAACGGTAAATATTCTATTTTAAACTATAAGGACTGTTTTTGCCAATGATGAAAACCTAAGGGTATTTTATATAATTAAGTGATTTAAATAAACACTTATGGTATCGGACTAGTCGTGATATAATACGGATACTTATATAACTAAAGTCACGCGAATGATAAATAGGTGTATTTATTATTAATACTTAAACACCTTGTAAACTTAAAAGTATATGGTCGTACACCTTCCCAAGAGCAAACGAGGAAAACGAATACAATAAACGTGTACACCACCACACAAGTGATAACAGTACATATATAAACTAGCAAATTTATTGTGGTTTATGCATTGAGTCGTTAGCCTAAACTTGTAGACTAAGACTGGCCGTATTTACTTAGGTATTTGACGGTGTGATTCACTACCTGCTTGGATATATAATATCAATCAGAGGACTACCTTCTAAGGTGAGTTCATAGCCCCATGTTTTACTGTTATTTAAATGATTTACATCCTTGGGGTGAGAACATGCTTGTTTTACAAATTGGACGCAAGTGTACATTTTATACCATGATTACGTGTTTGCCTAAGTTACCATAACCCATTATGTCCATGATCATGACAGGCACGTAGTCAGGTGATAGTGGGTGCTCGGGACCAGGCACATAGTCCGGTGATGGTGGTGCCTGTTCCAGAGACTACGGTGCAGCCTCTGGCGACTATGGCTCAGCATCAGATACCCACTGAAATCTCATGGCTTGGAATCAGAATATACAGGCGTGTAGGTGACCGTCAACGATGACATGACTGCTATAACAATAAATATAACTTATATAAGTATAATTTATAAGACATGTATAGTAATATACGTAATATAATATAAGTACGTATATAGATCATGTAAGCAGTCAATGTAAACAAATAGTGTATGTATGTCCGTGAAAAGCTTTTGTATGATGTAATGTTTGAAAACAGTTATAGTCTAAGTAAAAACATTTGACCTGGTTCTCTATAACCTTGGCTCTAAATACCAATCTGTAACACCCCCAAATTGGGTCGCAACAGAATAAGGGTCCGGGAGTGTTACTTCATAGATCAATAGCACAAGATATGAGAGAACGACCTCTAATGAGTCGTTTGAAAATGGTACATTGGATTTAATGAAATTGTTTGTTACAAAAGTTCAAAGCTTAACTTGTTCATCCTTGTAAATGTACAAATTTTAATACATAACAAATATTTCCCAAATGTAATGCACACAAATCTTTATGCAATATGACTCTCAAAATGATGACATCCAATGTATCATTGCCCTTTTACCTTATTGACCTGAGAAAAACATGCTTTAAAACGTCAACATAGAGTTGGTGAATTCACATATTTAATTAATGTATAAAGTAGGACCATAAGATTTCAAGTGCGCAATAATGTAACACATACAATATCACAAAAGTAATTACGAATGCACTAAGCTCATGACACTAAAGCTAAAACATGTATGCACTTGCAATTTAATGCCACTAATGTGCCCGTGTAGATGTTCAACCCGCAACATCCAAATCCAACATAGTATACGTCCATTAGTTCGGTACCGCCGAAACTAGTGAGCGCTACTCACCCGAACGGGGATGTCAATCCCAAATATATCTATTTATAACATTCGCGCTTACACCGAGTAATTAACAGTTCATGATTCATGGGCATAGTGGGTTATCGCTACTTAGGCAAACTCGTAATTTATTTAAAAGTGTACTTGCGTCCAAATGTAAAACAATGCATGTTTCTCACCCCGAGAGTTGTAAATAATTGAAATTGTATAAAATGAGGCTATGAACTCGTGAATCTAGTTAATGAATTGATTTTAGAAAAATCAAATGTGTGAAACGTCACGTGAAGTCCGAATGCAACCTAATTAATTATATGCTATATGAGTATAATGTATATAATATAAATACAACATTATAAGTAATAGAGTTATATCACCACCTAATAGTTTTTGTTTAATTTATAAAAGTCAAAACCATATTTAAATCGTGCTTGTTAAATAAGTGTTTAAGTATTTGTATCCGTAAAAAAAATATTATTGTTGTCCAATAAATGATTATTTGTTAATAATACTTGATTTAATATTTTTATTGTTTATATAATGATATTATATAAATAGTTTAATTGTTTTATAAAATAATATTTATAAAGTTAAAAAGCATATATAAATGTTATATAAGTAATACTATATTATTTCTTAACGTTTTTAGCCCAAACGGACCCGAAAACACTCGTAAACCACTTTTATAATTTCTAACAGCTTCAGTAAATTTTTGTAAATGCAGAAAATAAAATAGTGTATTTAAATCTTTTAGAAATACATAACTTTCTCATTTTAACTCCGTTTTGCGTGTTCTTTATATTTATGAAATCGTGACGAGATAATCTATCAAAATAAAATACTCACAGATTTTATAAAAATCTCTGCCGGAGTAGTAAATCCAAACTGTTATTTATAAAATTGCTTTTTATACTTTTAATCTTGCAAAAATCGTAACTCCTTCGTTTTAATTCCGTTTTTAGTGTTCTTTATACCCACAGTTTCCTATTGAGATTATATAACATAATAAAATATTTATACATTTTTATCAGATTCAAAACAGTAACAGTTTTTATAAAAATAACTTTTATAAAAACACTTTTATATATTTAATTATTGTAATTTCGTAAAATTCATAACTCATTCGTTATAGTTCCGTTTTTCGAGTTCCTTATATGAACAGAATCCTCATGAGATGTACTATTTAATTATCAGGTGTAAATATTTTATAAAAATTCGTAGGTTCATAGATTAAACAAACTATTTGGATTTATGTTTTTTAAAATTTGTTTTATAAGCTTTTGACATAATTAAATTATTACAAGTCATATAACTTAACTAATAACACATCTTGTGTATATTTTATGTCCTCACATATATGTCCATTAATTTATGTCCAAATAAAATGTCCTCATAATTATTTATGTATAAACTTTATAAATAAACTTTTAACAATTAATTTATCAATTAGTTTTATAAATTAATTAACACTTGTATAACATCAAATAAAACATGTTATTGCATTTCAACATATTTTAAACCTCATTTTATCATGTGTAAGTATTTTTTAGAATGTATACATGCTTGATTTTATTTTATAAACTTTATAAAATAACTAGTGGTGATGTAACAATATAATAAATATGAATGTATATAGTTGAAATAATTAAATAAAAGTGTATGGATTATGATGGACATTATGTGAATGAATGAAGATGTAAACACTAAATTAAAACCCTAGTTTCTTCCACCCGGAATCCTTTTTATAAACCCTTGTTTAAAGAAAACCCTGGCTTCCAAATACCCTTGATACACCTTATATATTAACCCTAATAACACTTGTATGCTTATAACCTTGCTAAAATCAAAACTATGAAAACCTCAATCTTTCTTTTTGAGCCGTGAGTTGAATGAGAGAACAAAAGAGATTTTGTTTGATTATTTGCTAGTTGTAAGTGTGTGTTAAGTCTTTACTAGGAGGTCCTATTTATAATGGAAGTATTAAGCTAAACAAATAGCAAAACCATGGATCAAGAGTGGTAATGGTACAAAGTGTAAGACCTCTCCTCCTCCCTAGGAGGAGGGAACGACCAAAGTAAGAGGAAGGACACAAGGATTAGACAATTTATGGAGAATTAGAGTTCAAGGTTTACATGTTGGTTAATAACTAGAATGAAGTGACATTAGTGGAGAATTTGTAATTTATTTGTGTTATACAACTTATAGAACGGGCCATATGGTTTATTAAGTGTAGAATGATTTAATTTTTTGGTATTGGGTATAATAGTAGGTATTTGTTGGAGTGTGGGTGGGTATTGGTGCTTCCGTGTATGCATGAATGTAATTTATTGCGAAACGTAAACGTTTTACGTAACTGATAAAAATAAAATATGAAAAGTGATAAATTATCTTCGTAATAATTATATAACACTTGATTGACGTAAACTTTTATTTGTTTGATGACGGTTTACGTTGAATATTGATTTTTAGTTTACGCGATTTAACCTAACGAGGAAAATTAAAAGTAAACGCGCAAAAGCCTAAAAATAAATAATAGAAAGTATTGAGTCGTAAAATGACCTGAAATAACGGATTGTTATAGAGATGTTGATGGAATTCTAGATGCGTTGAACGAATTTTATAACTCATCAGATTTGAAGATTAATGTTGAGAAGTCAAACATGTATGGGGTGGGAGTGTCCTTAGACGAGATCACAAATATAGCAGCTTCCACTGGATGTGCAGCGGGAAACTTGCCTTTTAATTATCTAGGAATAACGATTGGGGCGAGCA
>BQNB010020139.1:0-18024 GCA_026074375.1 Tanacetum coccineum | reverse complement strand
ATAATATACATTTCCTCACAAACTCTACTCAACAAAGTTCACATTAACATTTTTATACTTTTACACTTATACCTTTTACTTTTATTACTTAAAACACAAAAATACTTATTAAATACATACAAAATAAAATAAAACACCAAAAATTGATTTTCCCCCTCCTTGGACTCCCCAAAACCGGCCTCCATGCCACCCCCTCCTCCAATCACTTTTTTTTACTTACACACTCAAACACTCAATGCACCTCCCACTCAAACACTTAATGCACCTCCCACTCTCTCCCATGCTTCATCATTTCTATCATATCACCTCACACACGTTTTATCTCCAAAAAAAGATTTCTCGCCTCCCATCCTCTCAAAAATTCGGTCACCACATCACTATCATCATCCACCACTCAAAAATCTTGTTTAACACAAGATCTACACTCAAAAAGGCTTGCTTAATCACCTCTAACAAGTTCTTTGATTCGTTTTTCATTCAAAGCACCATTTGATATGGGTAAACCATCTCAGCTCATCCTTCATATTACCATTTATTGGGAGTCTTCAAGGTATATCATGGGCATGAGATGATTCGGGTACATCTCATGCCTCAAAACCGGTCATTTTGTCTTGAAAACCTTGGTTTAAGTATGTTCTTGGTAATAATAAATAAAATGAATAAGCTAGTGTAAAAGTGATGTTATAACACCTTATATATGATGGTAAAAATAATTGTGGGTCAAGTTGGGTAATTTGGAAGCATCTATGATAAAACTAGTAGTGAAAATAAACGTAAAAACTATGATTTTATGTTAAATCGGAGGTAGATTTGAACATGCAATAAGTAAATCTTTTTATAAAGTGGCTACTAGTGTTGACACTTAAATAGGTTCTTGGAATAATGTTCATATGATTATAAAAGTTATACAAGTGGTTTGATGATTCGAAAAGTAAAACTAGTGATGAAATGGGGGCGTAAAATCATGATTTTAAACTATATCGGGTATGGATTTGTATATGTTATGGGTAAAATCTTTCCATGTTAACTACTGAGATTTTTAGATTAAATTGATGCTAAGACTTGTATAATATGATTGTGGGAGTTGGTTGGGTCGTTTTTGCATTATGGGTTAGTGGTTTGACTTGTTTTAGTCATAAGGAAATTTTAATCAGCCCACTAATTTATTTTTGTGTCATATTGATTGGGGTGTAAGTTGATGATAAAAATGTGTTTTGACATGGTTCAAGATTCTAAAATCAAGTGCTTTGAGTATAGTTTCTATAAATGCAAGGTTTGTAAAAATATGAGGTCGTTTGGTTAGTGAAAGTTGTAAAATAGTGAAAGGTGTCAAATCTGCCCAAAAATCTGTTTTCAACCCTTGTACTAAAATGACTAGAAATCATAAACTATGATGAATCTATCCTTGAAACTGATATGGGAGACACTTGTAAGGGTTATTTAGAGTCTCCCATTGGCCTAACTCAAATAACCATAATTTAGATCATTTTCAGAGTCGGGTCGATTAGATTGGGTAATAGACTTTTATAGAATCCGTGAAAACCCTAGGAGATACCTAAGACACTGTATTTTGATATATTGGAAGTGCTTGAGCAGTGGGCAAGTTTAACTTGGTAATTTGGTTGTCCGTTACGACTTAAAAATTTGGGACAGTTTTTAGTTTTTGAGACAATAAGCATAAAGTGTATTTAACGACGAAACTAGTATTTTGACTTAGCAATATTTTTCATCGAGTCCGAGCATATCGTTGGGAGTCTAATAAGTGTCACATTCTGTTTATAGGTCAATTGTAGAGGCACGCATTCATTGGGTTCCTAGGTCGTTTCTTGGTTAACGTCGTTCTCGCACTCGTATACTACCTTTTTAAGGTGAGTTCACGGCCCCTCTTTTAAGTTGTTTTATACGTTTTTGGGGTGGAATGCATGATTGATATTGCCTTATGAACTACTTGAATTTTATGAAGTACTTGAATTATATTGGACTATATTGGACTATTTTGACATTTTGAACTATTTGGACTAAATAGACTTTTTGGAATAAATGGGCTTTTCAGACTAAATGGACTTTTTGGACTATTTGGATTAAATGGACTATTTTGATCTTTTGAGCTATACTGGACTATTGGAAATTCCTTCGAACTTGATAAGTACTTTTGAGTATTCGCAAGATCCTCGTTTTACCGCTTTCTATTTTGGGGACTTTTGCATACAATGAACCGATTTTAAATCTATCATTTGTCATATTAAGACCTTGCGTATTGTTTTATATACGCGTGACTTTACTAAATTGAGCTTTGCGTATTATCTTATGATATACGTATGATTTGTACATTGTTGAACTTCACATATTATTTTTATAATATGTAAGACTTGGTTAATATTAAACCTCACGTATTATATCTCTAATACGTGTGACTTTTATTTAAACGAGACTTGTGTATTCTATGTGAATACGTAAGGTGCATGGATATAGTGTTAGGTGTTTGGGATCCTGTTCTTTCCCCACCTGTCTAAGTCCCCCTTGATTGGGTTCCTGTTCTTACCCAATTATACGTACTTGTTGCGCTCCACCGAACAGGAGTGTAGATATTATGGGTAGCGCTATTTGAGGTCGGCCAACCTCTCGTTCCACTGTTCCGGAATTGCATAATATTTATATATAGGGGCAGTCGTTCATTTGTTCTTTGACACTATATTTATTGCGTGTGCATTTTACTTGGACTTTGTACTTTAATATTAACCAAGTGGCTTTGAACATTTAGACTTTCTACTATTTGGCATATCTATATGTTATGGCATTGTGTGTGAATTTATACGATACAAGTCTTGTATGGGCGGGACTTGTATGGGATAAATTTATATGACTCTGGCCATAACGTATTCTTTTATAAACTATATTTTGAGATTTATCCTTTATCATGGAAGTGTAGGTGAATGTATTTTATTACAAGTCTTGTATGGGCGGGACTTGTAATAGGATAGATTTACAGGACTCTTGCCATGAGACTTATTTATAAATGGGTTTTTACCACATTTTTATAAACCTGTGTACTCACCAACTAGTTTATAGTTGACCCGTTTTCTCATGCATTTCAGGTGATCGTTAGTAAGTTTCTTTTGAAGGCAATTACATTATGGAGTCTCACCGTGTCATCTATTTTAAATCTTTTAATATTAAGATGAAGCTTATGTGAGGTCGAAACTTACGTTTTAAATCCAATGTTCGGCTAAGATAAGTATTGTAATAAAGTACTTTTTTTGTTTAATTAATAAATGGTGTTGTGCTATTACCATGTGCTTGTGCCTTGTGCTGTCACACTCTGTGTTTCCGCTTTAGCGGGGTGTTACAGATTTGGTATCAGAGCCCTGGTTGTAGTGAATGCCAGTTTTCGAAAGCTAAAAACTGCAACTATAACCAAAGAATCATTTTTATAAAACGCCGAACATGATAGGAGTTGACTAGTCCGGACATTGCATCATTTGACCTTAATTAGACAGAACTTGATCAACTCTGTCTAATTCAGGTAGAATCATGAAATGTCAGGAATAGTTATCAAGTATCGTGTTTGGTGGAGTCATAGGCATAAGGTCACCTGAAGTTGCATTGGTCGTGTGCGTTCATATTTCGTGCATACATTTTTGTTCTATAGTCCAATGTCCCATTTTACATATGTTCTTTATCTTTATCACTCTATGACCTGATAGACTAAGCACGTCTTTGTTTTCGCCATGACGCGGTCGTTAAGTCACATCCCTCACCTTCCTGTATATTGTACGATTCGGACGAAGACCTTGACAAATATTAGTATTTTGATCTTCAGACAGACGTTGTCGAAACTGCTAGTCCTCCCCGACTAGGATATCATTAGAGTGTCATTGCCCACTGATGATTCAGTGAGTGAGTTGCGATGTACATCTAACTATTCTTCGTACCCCTACCCTGCATAGGACCCCGATAAGGACTCGTTGATAGATTTCAAGTCAGAACTCGAAGCGAGTAGTAGATGGACTTCATATGCATGATGTATAGAGGCGTTCATTCTTTCGTTATATACGTCGACTTATATTTTGGTCACATTTCTGTCTTATTTTGCCATATTATTAAACCAACAGTTTCGACTACGAATGTGAGCATGAGTGCTCGATTAGTACATAACCAGTCAGTGGTTGATTGATTCGTCCTAACAACGTTGTTGAAGGAACATTTTGATATGTCATAATAGTCTTATTTTCGACTGGGAGTTGAACTCCAGTTGGTAGCCAACTTGTTGATAGGCCATTTATGGCGCATATAGCTCGCTTTTATACCTAAAATCGTACTTTTACCTCTGTCATATTCTGATCGTGATGTGACAACAAACTTGTTTTCTCTCGCGCCAAGTCTGGAGTTTAATAGGGTATATGACTCTACCTTGCGTACTGTCCGCGACTATTTTCTTATCCACTATGTGGATTGACATTGTTTTGTTTTACCATGGAAATTTGTTACGTTTAACGTTTTGTTCTTAAAGATATTCGATGAGACGAATTACGCTATTAGTTTCCCCAGGAGCAACTCGCCTAGGAGTGTTATCACTATATTTGTTTGGTTGTATGACCATCGCCTAAAAGACTCCTTTTAAAATAGAAGGATCGATACAAGAATGAGAACCAATTACCCGAAATTGGTTAAGTGTGTAACCATGATAGCAATTTTCGTTCTTGCATTCGTGTTTCGGAGATGGCACTAATTTGTATGAGTCAAAGTCATTTGTAAGAAAAATTGTACGGATAAAAGTGTTTTCTTATAATATTTTTTCAAGAATTGTGCTTTAGTAAGATTTTTAAATAATTGCGTTGTCTATTGTCAAAACCTATGTATATAAGGTCCGTCAAAACCACAACACATTGTTGGATTGTATTAAATAACCCATCTATGGAAAATCGTTTCTTATACATTATTTCTTTATGTCAATTTCAATACGTTTGCCAACAATGATTTCAAAATTTTATAATCTTTATTTTACACTACTTGAACTATTTTATTAAAACTCGTTTATTATGATTTATGTTGAAAAGCCAACTTTATTACGGGTCACTAAGTAAAACGAGCTTTTACAAACGCATCTTTTTGCATGATTATCATTACAAAATTTTAGAACAAAAAAAAATCCTACTCTACATAAACTTTTACGGCGTCTCATTTACATAAAATATATTTTGATAACTTCGAAGTTATATTACATATATCCGTACTCGAATTATAATTTTGTCAAGCGTTTTCTTAAATAAATGTCCTTGGACAAAATTTAAAACCATGTCTCCAAGAAGAAACACGCGCAAATAAGGAACGAATCTTGGAAACCGATTACTGTACCTCTATGCCTAGTGATGACATCAAATAACGTCTATTTTATAACATCATTTATCCCATGTATTTAACCCATTTTATATAATTATGGCACAGAATTTTACTTAATTGTTTTATTGAGAACTGCATAATTATGGAGTACTTTGGGTGAAGATTAGGCTAAAAGACACGCATTTTCGAGGCATAAATGAAGAGATCGAGAAAGTCTACTGATCCTGACATGCAAATACTCCATATTATTCTTAGACATAAAGGACGTATCCAAGACTTATGATGAATCAAAAGACCATGGCCTGACTTTGAAGTAATACGCCGTAATTCCACAATCTGTAAATAACGTCATATATTATACCATTGTCAAATAACAAGAAAAAGCAACTTTCAGCCAATACTTCGTACCCAAGAAGCACGATACTGCTATAAACCCACGATGTACAAAACACCATACCAGAGTAGCCCAATATGCCGTACCCAAGGACCCCAATACACCGTATCGGAGGAGCTCAAATACGCCGTACCTAATAAGTTCGATACGCCGTATCAAGGAGGTCCGATACGCCATATCTAGGAGGTCTGATACGTCGTACCATATCAGCTCAAGAAAATTCTGGAATATTTTTATTTCTTAGAGCCTACGCCAAGTTATCCAATACGTCGTATTGAGCTTATCAAGACCCGTAATTCAGAACCAACATCCAAACCACATATATAGACTACCCTAATAACTTAGTTTTAGTAGGCATGCAAGTGAATCCCTAAACCAACCAAGTCAAACCAATAGATTGATAAGAAGAGCATATAAGTCAGAAAAGAGCCTCAAGATCATAGGAAAACTCTGTAAACTTGGCAACTGAATAACACGTTTAATTGAGGTTCTTTTATTGTAAACATTCATATATCAAAACCGTGTGTATTTTTACAATGACTATTGCTGAACCTTTTAGGTATCAGCCATGTATATGAAGATCTATGATTGATTGTTTAATCTTCGATAGCTTAAGTTATCGTTGATGTTGTTTTATGTTTTATCAATATAATTCGTACGTGCTTAAGTATGCGACCTATCTTCAACGGGACAGTCCACATAATTTAATGCGCTGCAACTTTTTGTTGTTGACATAGGCTAAGAGTATGGGATAGCTCTTCATATTGCAGTTTATATACCTAGAATCATAGGATTACAAATATTGACCTATCCTTGTCGTTAGTTTAATGAGCTTAGTTGAGCCATAAGGTGGCCTTGGTATCAACGAGTACGTTCTTATTCCATTGGTAAGGACTCAGACAGTGGACTACTAGTATATAAAGAGTCGTTAGCAGTAATGGTAAAGTCTCGAAGAGCTATGGTTTAGTAAGCAGCACCATTACATTATGGATCATAAGATAGATTATAATCAACAAAAAGGAAGCTTTATGCGGATGTCCTAGTTGATGAAAGGAATTAGCGTGGTCAGGTCCTTAAGAAGAATACCTAGCCTAAGTCTAGAATGATATGCCTTAGAGATAAGATAAGCATATGCAACGTAAATAGAACAAACCCTCTGCCGGTTTTATCAGATGTATTCATGTTGATACATTTTCCTACATTAGTTCTCGACCGCGTTATCTATCGTTTCTTGTCTTCTTGTGTTGTTTATTTGCTTTACTTTTGCATCAAAACCTTAGTAATACAACCAAACCGTGCCATCTCTCAACTGAAACCCCCCCCCCCCACCTTTTGCATTAGTTATAGGTTTAACTTAGATAACTAAAATACGGATAGAATTTGAATTTAACGCTCTCCTCTTAGTGATATGACACATACTTACCAAAAAACTACAATTAAAACCGGGTAACTGCCCGTTAGAGTGGTGTTTTAGGTATATTGCAGTAAAACAATAGTAAAACTTGATACATAAAATACCTACTCACAACGACACATCAAGTATTTGGCGCGGCTGCATGGGAGTGAAGTTGTTTAATTCTTGTTTTTATTAGTATTTTTAGTTTAGTGTAGTTTAGATTAGTTTTCATATTTGTGTGTTTGTTTTTTGCATTGTATATTTTGCATATTGTGTGTTTGTGTGTTTTTTGCAGTATTACAGTTCGCTGTAGTTCTCCGAGTCGAATACTTAATACGGCGTATTCAATTTATTGGATATGGCGTATAAATGTTTTTCAAACAAATACAGCGTATTCGACTCCATCATAATACGGCGTAATTTAGTTCAACCTGAATACGCGTATTAAGCTAATTTGATAGTTTTCTTTCTAGCATATTTACTACAGGTTAAAAGGATGAACCCAACATTACTATTGAGAGTATATCAGGCTTGAGGAAGAAAAGTCTCATAAGGCATGATAAGTGTATAACTGTGTATAAGGAGAAACTGAAAAAACAGAAAGAAACTGCAACGATGCTAAGGATCGAGGAAATGAAGACGTTTCACGACCTCGGATCTATTGAAGACAGGAATTCCCAGCTAGAGTCTTTTAATGCCACATTAACATCTGAAGCAACACTCTCGGTGTGAGCATATAGTAAGATTCTCTTAACAACATGAATTGACTTTAGAATATCGTTTGAGCGAATATGACGATGAAAATACACGTAATTTTCGACAAAAGTGTATTTTCTTACAAAATAATTTCTGTCAACAATTTAAAAACGGATCTGGAAAATGATAATGATAAAGTCAATATGCCTTTGGTTCCATCACCCAAGCTTGCGGTCAGTTATTTTGATGATTTAGACTACTTTAAAGATTTTGAGAAAGAATTTCCAGCCATTGTTTACAATGATGCTCAAACGTCTAAATTAAATTTCTTAACTGAACCCACTTTAAGTCCTCAACACATCGATGAATTTAATTTGAAAGATGAAACATCATTGTCCGAATGTGATGAAGAGGAACAAAATGTTTTAAAATTTAATGATCTATTTCCTTTCAACGTAGTTTATCCTGATGATTTAAAATTGGATAAGGACAATGATGATGATAAAATCGATATTGAACACTCTTTGGGAGATTTATCTGTCAAACCGTTACCTGATGTAATAAATACCGATGTTGGTGCCTATGCACATGGGTTAAATAAGCTTTTGGAAACAAGTTATGATACATCTAATAAATTTTTCAAAACTAAATTTTTTATCAAGGGATTAAATTTTAATATCATGACTTGGAATCATCTTAACAAAGGGATGTCATTCATTTTCCTAATCAAGAATTTGTATGTGCCATTTGGCATCCTGTTCGACCCTAAATTGTTTTATAAGGATGGGATTAAATTGGGGCAAGTCTAACTTAAAGACTTTTCTGTAACATAAGTGCTTTCCGAGAGACAACCCAGAATGTATTTTCAATTTTTATCAAGTTTGTTTTCCCAGACTGTGTATACGGCGTATCCAAACCCCATGGATATGGCGTATTGATTATCTAGACGTTATCTAGTCTTTATTTTCAACACAGTCTATACGACGTATTCATTAAATGAATACAGCATATACATGTATTAATATGGTGTATCCTGGGGAATGGATACGGCGTATTGACTTCCTGTACAGTTTTAGGTATTTATTTCGAGTCTAACCAAATGAATACACGGAGATAGAATTGTATTTGTTTTTTGAGAATTTACATAGGACCCCGTGAAAGAAATATCAAAACGGAATATTTGGTGTGGGATTTACAAAATCGGAAGATCTGAAGTTGTTAATCTTGGAAACCCAAGACGGCGGTTCAACACACAAATCTGCACATACATGCAAATTGGAAATAACCAGAGGCAATATCAGGGGAGGTTTCTCATTCTAAATTCTTTTTAAATCCCGTATTTTTAATGTTTTAATCCTATACAACGAGGACATTGTATAATTCAAGTGGGGGATGGAATTACATGTTTACTTTGTCCTATTTTCATGATTAAAATGCTGTAAATTATCTCAATTTAAAAAAACATCAAGCATACTTTTTTGAAAACTACTTGAATAACATAACCCACCACACAATAACCCTTGATAGTTATTATAAGGGGGGATTTTAACCTATACCGTTCCAAATAGTTTTACACCAAATTCTACAAAATATGATATTTCCGGTGATGTAGTAGACTTTAGAACTGGCCTTGGATATCACCACGAGACCCACGGATTAAAGTATTATGGATTATTGGAGTAACATGGTTTACATGGTAAAATTTTTAGGATACACCCAAAAAGCCTACTATGTTGTTTATTAACTAACTACACCAGTTAGTTAAACTCCAGTTTAAACCCTTTTCCACTCTCATCTTTAGAGTGAAGATCCACTAGAACAACCCGTAGAGCCAATCCTTTAGGAAATACACTAATTATTTGTTTCGTTACACCCTTACACCTTAACCTACCCTGTTAGATTAAGTTTAATTTACAGTTGCTAGTTGCTTAAAGTGTAAAGTTTGTATTTCCTGAGTCTTGTGTCATTTTCTATCTTTGGTGCGGTTGGAAATTTGTACATTGCAAATGGGAATGTATATTATAGTCAAAACTCATGTGATTTTACTACCATCACAATTAATGGTGAGTCCAAAGAACGAAGGAACTATCGAAGAAATTATCCGGAACTATTATGATCGTGAATATGGTGAAACTACTTCGAGTTTCATATATAGTTAGATTGCAAAAAAAATAAAAAATTTCGCAACAAAAAAGAGAAGGAAAGTTTAAAGATAATCGTTTTGCAACTACCGAAGGAATTACACGAAGGATCGATTATTTGCTACTACAAATCGACGATGTAGAGTATTGTATAAAGTGGTAGATATCGCCACTTGCCTTGTAGAGTATGTAAAGTTTTAGGATTATTGGGAAGTTGGCCGTTACGGGAATGCCAACTTAGGTTGTTGTTTTTGATCTATGATCAATACATTGTAAATAGTCATGTCTTTATCATGGTAACGGTCGGGAAAAACTGTCTAGCAACTTGTATCTTAGTCTTAATCTATTTGTTTCATAACTTTTATTTAACAACAATTTAATTCCCTTTCCTAATCATTAACCATGGGTTTTACGCGAATGAGGATGTGATCAAGCGTGCATGTCTATTCCGTCGTTACGGCCATGTATGCATGTCTTAGTTGCCTTGTTGTTTTATTACTATTGGTGAAAGTTAGAAGATTCCTACCCTATATCATTCTTCATCCTAACAATTGGTTAAATTCAAATGGGGATGTGATCGAACACACATGTCTATTCCGTCGTTACGGCCATGTATGGGTGCTTCAGCTGTCCTGTTGGAGTGGTACTTCTGGTAAAAGATTATAGAATGATCAACCGTAAGCCTTTCCATACAAAAACCTATATTTACCTTTATAAACTTATTACTCCTTGGCTTTAGTGGTGGATATCCTTGCCAAGCTTATGATAGAATAATCGTCACGACCGAGCAATTGAGCGAATTAGTTACATGTTACCACGTAGATTAGTTGAGTGATTTAAGTGTTTTCATCTTCCTATTTTGTGAGGTGTTTGGTTGTGTACTTGTAATAGATCAAATAAATGCTTTAAACGGAAAATATCCTTAGGGATACATTTTTATAAACTTCTAAAGGCTACTTAAGTACAAGTAGGATTCAAGTGGGGGGATATTTGATGACATCAAATAACATCTATTTTATAGCATCATTTATCCCATGTATTTAACGCATTTTATATAGTTATTGCAAAGAATTGTTACTTAATCGTTTGTATTTGAGAATTGCAGTAACTATGGAGTACTTGGTGAAGATTAGCTAAAAGGAACGCATTTTTGGGCATAAATAAAGAGTTCGAGAAAGTCTACTGATTTGACAGCAAATACGCCGTATTATTCTAGACATATACGACGTATCCAAGACAGGGATGAATCAAAAGACCATTTCTTGACTTTGAAGAATACGCCGTATCCACATCAGTATACACGTCATATATTTGGTCAAATATCAAGAAAAGCACACTTTCGAACCAAAACTTCCGACACAAGAAGCTTCGATACGCCTACCCAAGATGTAATAAATCACTGTACCAGAGTAGCCTAATATGGCCGTACCCAAGGACCCAATACACATAAACCGTAGGAGCTAATACGCCGTTACCCAATAATCCGTTACGCCGTATCGAGGATGTCCGATACGCCGTATCCGAGGAGGTCCCGGAAACGGCCGTATCCAATCAGCTCAAGAAAAAATTGTGGAATTTTTTTATTCTTGGAGCCCACGCCAAGTCATCCAATACGCCTCAATACGCCGTATCGAACCGACTTCCAGACCACTATATATAGACGACCCTAAACTCAGTTTTAGGCATGCAAGTGAATCCCTAAACCAAGTCAAACAAGAGACGATCAGAAGAGCGTAGAAGGTCAGAAAAGAGCCTTAAGATCATAGGAAAACTCTTGTAATCTTTGCTTAACCGAATACGCGTTCGATTGGGTTTCTTTATTTTAATCGTTCATATATCAAACCGTGTGTATTTTTACAATGACTATCGGCTAATACCTTTAGGTATCAGCCATGTTTATGAAGATCTAATGTTTGGTTTGTTTTGTGCCATTATTGCTTAATTATCATTTATTTTTTGTTTATGTTTTTTTTTTTTTTTTTAAAAATCCCTAATTATATCGTTTACGTGTTAAGATATGCACCCTAACATTCAAAACTGGGTCCCCCTAGTCCTACATATTTAATGCGCTACCAACTCAACTTAGGTGGTTGTTTAGCATAGGCTAAAGAGTCGGAATAGCTCTCCATATTGAAGTCAATATCTAGAATCATAGGATCACAATATTGACCTATCCTTGCCTTTAGTTTAAGTGAGCTTAGTTGAGCCATAAGGTGACGCTTGGTATCAATGATACGTCTTATTACATTTGTAAGGACTCAGACAGTGGACTACTTACTATATAAAGAGCCAGTTAAGCAGTAAGTGGTAAAGTCACGATGAGCTAAGTTTAGTATGAGCACCATTACTTATGATCCTAAGATCAGATTATAATCTACATAAGGAAGCTTTATGTGGATGGCGTCTAATTGTGGACAGAATTAAGCGTGTCTAAGGTCTTAGGAAGAATGACCCTTGCCTAAGTCTAGAAATGATATGCCCTTCGAGATAAGACAATCATTGCACTAAATAAAAAAACCTACGTTTATTAAATCATATATTCATGGTTGTACGGTTTCTTACATTAGTTCTCCGACAGCTTCTTTATCGTTTTCTTGTTTCTTGTGTTGTTTATAGCTTTAACTTGTCATCAAACCATAGTTAGATACACAAAACTATGCAGTCTCTCAAACTGAAACCCCCCTTTTGCATATTTTTAGTTTAACTTAGATAACTAAAATACTAATAGAATTAGGAATTAACGCTCTCGCTCTTAGTTATTGACACCCTACTTACCAACGAAACTACAATTGACCGGGTACACTGCAAGTTAGAGTGTTGGTTTTAGGTATAGTCGGCATAAAATAAATAAATGAGGAACGAATATTAGAAACCATTTACTATACCTCTACGCCTACGCTCTACGAACCTAGAGCATATACAAGTTGTTTTACCATATTTTAGGCCGTCAATTGATTTAAGAAGTGAAAAGATTTGACAACGTAGTATGGATGGATTGGTGGACTAGAGTTTTAGCAGAAATTGATTGCTTCGCGATAATCGTTTGAATCCCTTTATAAGGCAAAAGGATTCTAGTGGTACAAAGAGATAGGTCCGTAAAGGACTTGAAGCTAGTGTCGGTCATCAAGATGAGGAAATACCTGGAAAAGAATTGTGTTACAGTTTTGGCACATATAATGTGCAAAGGAGCTAATGTGAAGAATAAAAAAAATCCAATAGAAAGGAATCATACCGAGGTCTTTCCGAAAGATTTGTCTGGACTCCCTCCGACTAGAATAGTCAAGTACCGGACCGACCTAGTGCCGGGAGCGGCACCAGTAGATAAGGCACCATATTGTTTATCACCATCGGAAATGCAAGAGCTGTCTAAGAAACAACACGAACTTCTGAGCAAACGATTTATAAGACCGAGTTCATCACCTTTAGGTGCACTAGTGCCCTTTTATCAAAAAGAAGGAAGGATCAATACGCATGTGTATCGATTACACGGAGTCGAACAAATTAACCATCAAGAACCGATACCCAAATTCCTCGAATAGATGACCTATTCGATCAACTATAAGAACAACTTACTTTTCGAAGATTGACCTACGGTCAAGATATCACCAGATAAGAGTCAAAGAACAAGAAACTCCAAGACAGCATTCAGGACGCGGTACGGACGTTGCGAATTTCTAGTCATGCCCTTGGGACCGACTAATGCACCGGTTGTGTTATGGATCTAATGAACAGGGTGTGTAGACCCTACTTAGACAAGTTCGTGATAGTGCTCATCGATGATATTCCCATCTACTCACGAATTAAGGAAGAACATGAACAACACTTATATCATTTTGAGGTTTCTCAAGGACGAGGTATGGTACGCCAAATCCTCCAAGTGTGAGTTTTGGTTGCGAAAAGTACAATTTCTCGGTCACATGGTCAATATAAAAAGAATTCATGTCGACCCTGCAAAAATTAAAGCTATTAAGAAATGGGAAAAGATCACGATGGATCTTGTGACAAGGTTACCTAGAACATCAATAAGGCATGATACGTTTTCGGAAGCGAGGCAAGTTGAACCCTCGATACATTGGACCCTTCAGGGTACTAAGTAGAGTTGGTCCGGTGTCTTACCGACTTGAGCAACCGCAGGAGCTATATGTAATCCGCGATGTATTCCACGTCTTAAATTTAAAGAAGTGTTTAATTGATGAAATGTTTTTTATTCCACAGGAGGAATTACAAATCACTGACAAGCTCCAATTCATGGAAGAGCCATTGGAGATTATGGACCGTGAGGTTAAGAGGCTAAAGCATAGTCAAATTCATATCGTTAAAGTTTGATTCGCAAAGAGGTCCCCAGTTCATGTGGGAGCGCGAGGACGAGATCAAGCGCAAGTACCCATACCTACTCTCGAGCGTAATCATTGGCTAAGTCAAACTGAATCCCAGGACGGGATTCTTCCTACGGGGGGAGACTGTGACGACCGTCAAAAATCCAAGTTAACAACCGTTAGTGTTGCATAAAGTTCATGTCATTTTTTATTTGCCATGATTTTATTTATAGAATTGCTTGAATTATTTTGTGCATAACCTTCTATTTTTAGGAACCTAGTCTAGAAATGTGCCTTCTACGTACGATCTTAGGAAAAAATGTCGTTAGGTCAACGATATGCTTAAAAGTCATTAGAACAATGTCCATAATCATTAATAAGTATGAGTCTGACTCGTTCCTTTTAGTACGTATAAATATATAATAAATATAAATATAAATACGTAAGGAAAAAGATCAATGATAGTAAGAATTCCAAAAGATTTCAAGAAAATTCCTTTTGACCAAAGGAAAATCAAAAATCCCCCGTGTCGTAGTCCCAACGAGGTGTGAATTGAAGATCAGGTATATGTTTGTGATCGCGTGAATTGAATGGATAAAGATTTTTGGTTTAGATTCCTAATTCTACACTTAAAATGCAAAAACGATTAAAGAAAACCTAAAAACGAAAGCTAATAAGTGATTAAACCCTAAAAACGAGAACGGGGTCGAAACCCGTTCTTTAAAAAATAAAATTTTGAAATTTTAACCCTACGAAAACAAATCTAATTTTCCTAAGTGCTAAATGATAAAAGAAAATTTTGAAAAAAATAATTATATTTTTTGACATTTTAATAATTTATTATGAATTAAAAACCAATTTAAAAGGAAAAATTAATAAAAAAATACTAAGTAAATTGGGAAAAATTTGAAAAAATGCAGAAAAGTAGCTTAAAGAATGCTGGATTTATAAAAAATAAAAGTGCTTAAAGCAGCTTATTGAAATAAGCAGAAATAAGCAAAACGGGCTTATAAGCTAAGAAGGGTAAAATGACTATAAAAATAAAATGGAGTGATAGGATAACAGATAGCCCTATCTGGTGCCGTTGGAGAGTGTGTGGGTTTGTGGGACTAGTGTGTGCTATAAGGGAGGTCCAAGGTTCGAATCCTTGGCCTCCCTTTTTAGAAATTTTTTTAAATTTTCTTTTTGCAAACTTATTAAACAGACAAAAATAAGCAAAATTAAAAAAGGAAACTTTTTATAAATCTCAAAAATAAGCTGGAAAATAAGCAAAGAAAAAGGGCAGTTTTACCTTTTTAAACTAAGTAACTAAGGGGCTAATCTGCTAAGCTAATTAAGGCAAAATAAGTTGATGAAAATCAAAGATAAGCTAAAACAGATAAGCTATACTACCTAATAAGCAAATGCAAGAAAAAATAAGCAATGGAAAACAATAAGCAAACTCAGATAAGAAATAAGCAACTTGGCCTAAATCTGCATACTAACAGCCTGAGGGGGCACCTTTTGGGGCTTATTTTTAAGCCTTTAAAGGATCCTTATGGCTGAATGAGCTATATGAGCTTAAAGATTGACCAAGTGGCTACAAAAATAAGCAGAAAGAAAACAGTTTGAAACTTAAGAAAGCTACAAAAAAAGCCTATGGAAAAGGGCTGGTTGCACTCAGCTTATACTGATGTTGGTCTTTCTTAACAACAAATTAGCAATAAGCAGGCTAAAAAAATAAGCTTGTAAATAAGGCTCAAAATGAAAAGCAAGTCAAAACAGATGGAGTTTGACACCAAAGGAGCTTATGCTCAAAATTTTAAGCTCTAAAAACACTTTAAACTATCAGAAAAAAAGATTTGAAAAGGGCTGTTTTAAAACAAAGAAAAACTGCTAAAAGACTATGACAGACTTTAATAAAACAAAGGTAAACTTATAGGACTTTTAACTAATGCATTTGACACTCAAAGACAACACAAAAATAGCTCTTAAAAGATGGTTTTAAAAGCTATGGCAAATAAGCACCTATAAAACTGTTTTGACCCAACAGTTTTGAAGAAGCTTTTAGAAAAACTTAAAAACAATTTTAAAAACTTAAAGACTATGAAAAACAGATTTAAATCAACTCAAGAAGGCTTGTTAAAGTTGACTAGGTGACCCAAAAGGTTTTTCAACCAAAATGACCCACTTTGACCCCTTAACCCAAACACCCCTTTAAATATGAAAACTCTATTTTAAAGCTGATTGATGAAGATTTATACAAAGTATTTGAAAACCAGATAACAAAAAAGCAATAGTAAGCAAAAGTAAACAGGATCCAACACAAATAACCACTTAGAACAAGCTGGTAAGCAATGAGGAGTATTAAAGGTAAATAAGACATATTTAAAGTAAAACTTCAAACAAGTGAAATTTAAGCAATAAAAAAAGTCAAATAAGTATAAAGGAACATAAATAAGCAAGATAAGCAGGAAATAAGCAGAAAATAAGCTAATGAACAGTAGAATGCAAAAATTAGAAAAAGTGAACTTACAAAGGTCCAAGCTTATGGCAAGACAATAAGCCCTCAAAAGCTTATAAACCAACCTATATGCTTCCCAAGAAGCTCTAAACCAAGGCCATCAAAAATATACCTTGCTCCTTTGCTTTGACAGTTTCCCTTTTTTGTGATTTTTTTGATTTTTTTTATAGTAAAGAAAACAAGCTTTTAAATAAGTTTTGAATGACTCAAAAACTTATACAAGAGCTTAAAACAGTAGTTAAATGACAATATAAGTAAAATGACAATGATTAAAGAAAAACTTGAAAATTCATTAACTTAAGAAAATTACAATGCAAGTATTAAAAGACAGATATTTAAATGACAATTAAAGTAAATTGCAATATTAAAATTTGGTACAAATCTGTTAATACAAATACATGGACTTAACAAAATTCGACAAAAGCTAATAAGCTACATATGCTTATATTTATACTAAAGTACTAGGTCTTGAGTCTTCTCTTGCTGTGTTTCTTCTGAGAGAGAGTCCAAGGAGTGTGTTTGTTGTGTGAGTAAGTCCTCAAAATCAATCTTGGCCATCTATCTTGCTTTGTGCCCAAGGTCTATAATCGTATCCCTTGATTTCCTTGTAGTTTTCCTTCAACCAATGGCGTGTAAGGGGATTGCCAGCGTGTTCAAGAGCCCATGTGGGGTGGGGAAGGTGATGTTTTTGTCTGGTGGGAACAGTAAACGAGGTGATAATGAAAGGGATGATGAACAGGGGTTTTGGCGGGAAGGGGTTGTTTTGTTTGTCTGGGTGAAAGTTTGGTGGGATTTGACATAATTGGTCCCTCATTTTGTGTGTTATTATTTCATGAATCGTCCTTGGTGGTGTAAACATTTTAAGGGGATGGCAATTATAGTCCCTCATGGAGTATAGAGGGATTACACGTATGGTCCTTGTGAACTAACAGAGTTAAAAGACTTGGGCTGTTATGGCTTAACAGTCATTAAGTGGGGATTGGGCCTTTATATATTGATTTGGGCCGTGTGGATTCAAAAGAGTTTTGGGCTTATTTCTTTGTTTTGGTCTTGATATAGTAACTTAATGGGCTGACCCGATAAGTTTTCTTCGGTTTTGGCTTTGACTTTGACTGTTGACTTTTCGGGGTTGACTTTGACTTGGACTTTGTTGACTTTGACTTTGACTTTGACTTTTCACGCTTTTCCATTCCGTGCTCGGTTTGTCGTTTTTGGCTTCGTCTTTCGCCCTTTTGTCG